>JACBKR010003382.1:0-29680 GCA_014218235.1 Colocasia esculenta
TGTCAATTCCGGATTGGAGATGTGCGGACGGTTCCGATCACCGACGAATAATATCCACGTCCTACTCAAGGGGTACGACAATCGGTATACTAGTACCCACACTCTGCGGCAGAATTTTGGCTTCGGAACAGAATTCCATGAAACCAGTGCCCTATCGACCATCTCGGAATGCCGATTCCGAATTGTGGTCACGTAAGCGATTCTGATACCCCGGTGGAAAGTTATGCCCAGTTCCTTTGTTGAAAGGGTGGGAATAAATCGGAAGGGGTGACTATATCGTTGATGTTTGTGCACTCATATCTACGACCTGGGGCAAAGTTCTCACGTCGAGTTGAACACAACTTCCAATCGGCATGACAGGCCGACTCCGTGTGGTTGCCCTGCCAGTGATTCGCGTAATCGAGGAAGACGCTACTGCCAGAAAACCATGGAACGGGGAGACTGCCGGCTGGAATCGTAATTTTGGAGTGTGAAACGATGGTTTTTTGACCACGAAACGACATCTTATCACCTAACACAATAAGGGGGCAATAGGCGCCTCTGAGTGCCGATTCTGAATTGGGGTCTTATAAACGATTCCGACAACCGAGCAGAAAGTTATGCCTGTTTTGAGCGCAAGTGTGTCCGTGTGCGATCTCATCAGCAGCCTGCTACCATGCTCCTGGAGAGGAATTTGGGCGCCGGACCAGAAATCTCCGAATGCGACCTTGTGCCGACAGGGTCGAAGTGTCAATTCCGAATTAGGGCCTCGCGGGTGGTTTCGATCACCGGGCGAACAAATATCTGCATCCTACCCAAGTGGTATGACAATCGGTGTACTAGTACACACGCTCTGCGACAGAATTTTGGCCCTGTAATGGAATTATGTAAAATCAATGCCTTGTCAACCGTCTCAGAGTGCCAATTCCGAATTGTGGTCATGTAAGCGATTCCGATATCCGGGCGAAAAGTTATGCCCAGCTCCTTTGCTGAAGGGGTGGGAATAACCGGAAGATGTGACTATATCGGCGATGTTTGTGGACCCATATCTACAACCTGGGGCGGAGTTCTCGCACCTCATTGAACACAACTTCCGATCACCATGACAGGCCGACTCCGTGTGGTTTCTCTGCCAGCGATTCGTGTAATCGAGGGAGACGCTACTGCCAGAAAACCTTAGAAACGGGGAGACCGTCGGCTGAAATCGCAATTTTGGAGTGCAAAACTATGGTTTTTCGACCCCAAAACGACGTCTAATCACCTAAGGCAATAAGGGGGTGACGGGCCCTTAAGTGCCGATTCCGAATTGGGGTCTTATAAGCGATTCTGACAACCGAGCAGAAAGTTATGCCCATTTGAGCACATGGGTGTCCGTGTGTGATCGCATCGACAGCCCGCTACCACGCTCCCAGAGAGGAATTTAGGCGCCAGACCGAAAATCTTCGAATGCGACCTTGTGCCGACCGGGTCGAAGTGCCGATTCTGAATGGGGCCTCGTGGGCGGTTCCGATCATCGGGCGAACAACTATCCACGTCCTACCCAAGGGATACGACAATCAGTGTACTAGTACACATGCTCCGCAGTGGAATTTTGGTCCCGGAACGGAATTTCGTGAAACCAGTGCTCTGTCAACCGTCCTGTAGTGCCGATACCGAATTGTGGTCACATAAGAGATTCTGATACCTAGGCGGAAAGTTATGCTCAGTTCCTTCGCTGAAGGGGTGGGAATAAACCAGAAGGGGTGACTATATCGATGAGGTTTGTGCACCCATATCTACGACCTAGGGCACAGTTCTCACACCGAGTTGAACACAACTTCCGATCGGCGTGACATGACGACTCTGTGTTGTTGCCCCGCCAGCAATTCGCGTAATCGAGGGAGATGTTGCTGTCAGAAAACCTTTGAAACGAGGAGACCGTCGGCTAGAATCAATATTTTGGAGTTCAAAATGATGGTTTTTCAACCCCGAAATGACATCTTATCTCCTGATTAAATAAGAGAGTGACGGAGCCTCTGAGTTCCGATTCCGAATTTGGGTCTTATAAGCGATTCCGACAACCGTTCGAAAAGTTATGCCTGTTTGAGCAAAAGGGTGTCCGTGTGCGATCGCATCGGCAGCCCGCTACCACGCTCCCGGAGAGGAATTTTGGTGCCGGACGGGAAATCTTCGAATGTGACCTTAAGCTGACCGGGTCGAAGTGCCGATTATGAATTGGGGCCTCGCGGGCAGTTCTGATCACCGGGCGAACAAATATCCGCATCCTACCCAAGGGGAATGATAATCGGTGTACTAGTACACACACTCTGCGACAGAATTTCGGCCCCAGAACTGAATTCTGCAAAACAGCGCCCTATCGACCGTCTTGGAGTGCCGATTCTAAATTGTGGTCATGTAAGCGACTCTGATACCCAGGCAGAAAGTTATGACCAATTCCTTCACTGAAGGAACACAACCTCCGATCGCTGTGATAGGCCGACTCCGTGTGGTTGCCCCGCCAGCGATTCGCGTAATCGACATAGACACTACTGCCAGAAAACCTTGGAAACAGGGAGACCGTCGGCTGGAATCACAATTTTGGAGTGTGAAATGCCCTTTTATTGCCTCGGGCAATAAGACGTCATTTCGGGGTCGGAAAACCATCGTTTCGCACTCCAAAATTTCGATTCTAGCTGATGTTTTCCCCGTTTCCAAGGTTTTCTGGCAGTAGCGTCTCCCTCGATTACGCGAATCGCTGGCGGGACAACAATATGGAGTCGGCCTGTCACGCCGATCGGATGATGTGTTCAACACGTCGTGAGAACTCTGCCCCAGGTCGAAGATATGGGTGCACAAACATCACCGATATAGTCACCCCTTCCGTTTATTCCCACCGCTTCAACGAATGAACTGGGCATAACTTTATGCCCGGATATCGGAATTGCTTAGATGACCACAATTTGGAATCGGCACTCTGAGACGGTTGATAGGGCGTTGCTATTACGAAATTCTGTTTCGGGGCCAAAATTCTGCCGCAGAACATGTGTACCAGTACACCGATTATGGTACCCCTTGGGTAGGATGCGGATATTTGTTCGCACCGGTGATCGGAACCGCCCGCGAGCCCCCTATTCAAAATTGGCACTTCGACTCGGTTGGCACATGGTCGCATTCGGAGATTTCCGGTCCGGCACCCAAATTGCTCTTCGAGAGCGTGGTAGCGAACTGTTGATGCGATTGCACACGGACACCCCGGTGCTCAAACGGGCATAACTTTTTACTCGGTTTTCGGACTCGCTTATATGACCCCAATTCGGAATCGACACTCAGAGGCTCTTGTTTCCCTCTTATTGCCTCAAGCAATAAGACGTCATTTCGGGGTCGAAAAACCATCGTTTCGCACTCTAAAATTTTAATTCTAAACGACGGTCTCCCCGATTCTAAGATTTTCTGGCAGTAGCATCTCCCTCGATTACGTGAATCGCTGGCGGGGCAACCACATGGAGTCGTCCTATCACGCCGATCGGATGTTGTGTTCAACTCGGCGTGAGAACTCTGCCCCAGGTCATAGAATGCACAAACATCACCGATATAGTCACCCCTTCCAGTTTATTCCCACCCCTTCAGCGAAGGAACTGGGCATAACTTTCCGCCTGGGTATTAGAATCTCTTACATGACCACAATTCGGAATCGGCACTCCAGGATGGTCGACAGGGTGTTGGTTTCACGGAATTCCGTTCCGGGACCAAAATTCCACCGCGGAGCATGTGTACTAGTACACCGATTGTCGTTTCCCTTGAGTAGGACGCGGATATTTGTTCGCCTGGAGATCGTAATCGCTTGCGAGGCCCCAATTCAGAATCGACACTTCCACCCAATCGGCACAAGGTCGCATTCGGAGATTTCCGGTCCGGCGCCCAAATTCCTCTCCGGGAGCGTGGTAGCGGGCTGCCGATGCGATCGCACACGGACACCCCTGCGCTCAAATGGGCATAACTTTTTGCTCGGTTCTCGGAATCGCTTATAAGACCCCAATTCGAAATCGGCACCTTAAGGTGATAAGATGTCATTTCGGGATAGAAAAACCATCATTTCGTACTCGAAAATTCTGATTCCAACTGACGGTCTCCCCGTTTCCAAGGTTTTTTGGCAGTAGCGTCTCCCTCGATTACACAAATCACTAGCGGGGCAACCATATAGAGTCGGTCTGTCACGGCGATCGGAAGTTGTGTTCAACGTGGTGTGAAAACTCCGCCCCAGGTCGTTGACATGGGTGCACAAACATCGCCGATATAGTCACCCCTTCCAGTTTATTCCCACCCCTTCAGCGAAAGAACTGAGCATAACTTTCCGTCTGGATATCGAAATTGCTTATGTGACCACAATTCGGAATTGACACTCTGAGACGATCGACATGGCACTAGTTTAATGGAATTCCGTTCTGGGACCAAAATTCCGCCGCGGAGTGTGTGTACTAGTACATTGATTGTCATACCCCTTGGTTAGGACGAGGATATTTATTCACTAGTAGATCGGAACCACGAGCGAGACCCCAATTCGGAATCGACATTTCTACCCGATCGGCACTAGGTCGCATTTGGAGATTTTCGTCCGGCACCCAAATTCCTCTCCGGGAACGTGGTAGCGGGCTGCCGATGCGATCGCACACTAACACCCCTGTGCTAAAACGGGCATAACTTTTCGCTCGTTTGTCGGAATTGCTTATAAGACCCAATTTGGAATCGGCACTCAGAGGAGCCCTTTGCCTCCTTATTGCCTCGGGCAATAAGACGTCGTTTCGAGGTCGAAAAACCATCATTTCACACTCTAAAATTACGATTCCAGCCGACGGTATCCTCGTTTTCAAGGTTTTCTGGCAGTAGCGTCTCCCTCGATTACGCGAATCGCTGGTGGGGCAACCATATGGAGTCAACCTGTCACGCCGATCGGATGTTGTGTTCAACTCGGCGTGAGAACTTTGTCCCAGGTCGTAGATATGGGTGCACAAACATCACCAATATAGTCACCCCTTCCGGTTTATTCCCACCCCTACAGCGAAGGAACTGGGCATAACTTTCGGCCTGGGTATCAGAATCTCTTATGTGACCACAGTTCGGAATCGACACTCCAGGGCGATCGACAAGGCGCTGGTTTCGCGGAATTCCATTTTAGGGCCAAATTCCACCGCGGAGCATGTGTACTAGTACACTGATTGTTGTACCCCTTGGGTAGGGCACAGATATTTGTTCACCCGACGATCGGAACCGCCCACAAGGCCCCAATTCATAATCGTCACTTCGACTCGGTCGGCACAAGGTCGTATTCGAAGATTTTCGTTTCGGCGCTCAAATTCCTCTTTGGAGCGTGGTAGTTGGCTACCGATGCGAACATACACGGACACCCCTGCGCTCAAATGGGCATAAATTTCTGTTCAGTAGTCGGAATCGCTTATAAGACCCCAGTTCGGAATCGGCACTCAGAGGTGCATGTCGCCCCCTTATTGCCTTAGGTGTTAAGACATCATTTCGGGGTCAAAAAACCATTGTTTCGCACTCCAAAATTGCGATTCCAGCTGACGATCTCTCCATTTCTAGGTTTTCTTGCAGTAGCGTCTCCCTCGATTACGCAAATCGCTAGCTGGGCAACCACACGGAGTCGGCCTGTCATGGCGATCGTAAGTTGTGTTCAACTTGGCGTGAGAACTCTGCCGCTAGTCGTTGATATGGGTGCACAAACATTGCCGATATAGTCACCCCTTCCAGTTTATTCCCACACCTTCAGCGAAGGAACTGGACATAACTTTTCACTCTGGTATCGAAATCGATAACGTGACCACAATTCGGAATCGGCACTCCAAGACGGTCGAAAAAGTGCTAGTTTCGTAGAATTCCATTCCGGGGCCAAAATTCTACCGCAGAGCGTGTGTACTAGTACCGATTGTCGTACCCCTTGGGTAGGACGCAGATATTTGTTCGCCCAGTGATCGGATCCGCCCGCGAGGCCCCATGTAACGTCGCTTATTTTCGGATCCTTTTTGGATCGTGTGTGTTGTGGTTGTAATGGCTGTTGTAAGGCCAGTGTGGTGTAGACGCGTGGTGTGTGTAGGTGTGGTGCAGGTTAGGTCCCGAAATGAAATAGGACCTGCTGCAGTTGAGTAGGAGTTGGTGGCCAGGGGTGGTTTGACTTGTTGGCGTCCAGGTAAGTGGCCGTTGACTGCATGATCTTGGCGGCATTAGATGTGGACGTTTAGTGTGGCGGTTGTCTTTGGCAGCAGAGGGGTTGACGCCAACCTGAGAATTCTGCAGGTTATAGGGTCACCCGAGAGCAGGTTTCCCACCTGTCCCTCTCTTCCCCTTGCCCTAGCTTTGCGTCCCCGTGTTTCTAAAGCTTCCAACAGGTACTGAAGGGTGGTTGGAGGATCGTGGAATGTGTGGCGTTGCCGAATTGCGCGAGGAAACGTCGTGGCGTGGTGCAATTCCCGTGGGAGCTCGTGGAGGTTCGGCGTGGTTTGGGAGAATTCGGAGGGTTTGAGCGTGTTCTGAGGTAGGGAACGACCCTTGTAGTTCTTATAGGTTGTAATAGAATAATTAGAAAGCATGAAACTGCATGAAAATGACAACTTCGGGTCATGGTATTCATGCGGGGTTCTAAGGGTGGTTTGATGGAATTTAATAGTTAATTCATGTAGTTTAAATCTTAAATGATGCATGTTTAGCTTGGAAAACAGTTTCCTCATGTTCTCTCATTGTTTTGATGATTGTAGAACCTGTAGAATCAGTTTAGGGTTTCTGTAGGAACTGGGGTTGAAGAGCTTAGCGTCAACATCGATTGACGCCAGGTTCTTCAGCCAAGATATAGACGGCCAAATCCAGTGCCGTCTACTTCCTATAAGAGGCAGTCGATGTTGCCGCCAACTTGTGCATGTATCCATGCAGTGTGGTTTACGTAGCTTTTCTGGTTATGAATATCACGTGTTTGTGTGTGCATGGCAATGACAAGTGAGAGCCATTGCACGTGTTACGCTCATGGAGCGTATTGCTCTTGAAGTGGGCATCTTTTATGTGGTTAATATGTGACGTACGTAATTGGTTTACGCAGTATGTGTAGTGCGTTGGTACCCGTGGCACTCTTGGAGTGTGTTGTCCATGTGTTGGACATGTGGTTTACGTGACTGACGTATGGTACACCAACCAGGGTGTATTATACATGTGCTGTCTACGTAGTTTGGGTGTGTGCATACTACACACTTTGTCGTAATGTAATTCTTATGATTTGTCGTAGTAACTAGGCAGTGAGGTTCCTGTGTGAGCCTAGCCATGACTTTGTGGTGTTTGGGCAGTGAAGGTCCACATTGACCTATCCCTGGTCTGTTGTTATTCTTTAAAGAATATTGTACTGATTTATGTGTTAAGTGATGTGTGTGTTGCCACGGAGGTCATGAGGTGACCAATGATAGGCAAGTTTGTGGTTTAGTTATGTGTTGGTGTGGGATAGCTTGGGGTCACACGGTGACCGATGTTAAGCTAATCCTAACACTTGTATATTGTGAAATTTAAGTAAAGGCTATATGTGTAAGTATCATGGTTTGAGCTTGCCGAGTGTGGTGGTCCAGCGCCTATTCCGGAATGCCTCTCTAGTCGGGTACCCCAGCTTCTTTGTGAGCCAGGCACGTGTGTTTGTTGTGCTCGGGGTTTTGTCCTGGTACTTGTGTTTTACTGTTGAGGTCTGTGTCGTCTTCCTGGACACCCTCACTCCTGAGTTTGAGTTGTACGTCCGGTTGAGGGAAAGACGGCAGTGGGATAGCGACTTCCCAGAGTTTGTTCTTTTGTCGCTTGTAGCGCGCTCGTAGTTGGGGGTACGGACACCAGTAGACGTCACTGGTCCCCAGCTAGTCCTGTTTTCCAGTGCCTCACTTTAGAGTGCTCCAGCCAGAGACTCTAGAGGTGCCAGGCATGGGCCTGTAGCTGTGTGTCTGCAGGTGTGGTGTTGGTTGGTCTCCATAGTTGTTTGACTTCTTTCTTGTGGAGCGGCAGTTGGACCTTTCGTCCATGACTGCGAGGCTGAGAGGTTGTTCTTGTGTTGTGTTGTCCGGGTTGGATACTGGCCTGATTAGCCAGTAGTCCGTTCCCGTGTGGTGGCGTCGTTCCCTTCCGACTCGTGCTTTACTACTTGTCGTGGTTCGTGAGTTTGTGACTCGTGGTCGAGGTTTGACCAGTTCGAGGTTTGCCCTGGTGTTGGCACAGTTGTGACTGAGTTGTGGTTTGTGTAACTTGCCGGTTGAGGTTTTACTTGTAATATTGTGCCTAAATAAAGGTATAATATAATTGTGGTTCAGTATGATGTTTATCACCTACTTGTACCCTTGTTCGGGTGTTTGTGTTGTGGTACCTCAGAGTAGCAGGTACCTATACCCTTCGTGGGTTACTTTGTAGTTTTGTGGTGGTACATTGTGTACCAACCTTTTTAGACTCTCGTGTGTTGTGCAAGTCTTGTGGTTCGACCTGCCACTTGTTGTATCTTATCCATTTTAAATAGATCTTCGTTATAATTTATTGTGGATTAGTTTGTGATTATTAATTATGTTACCTTTGTGGGTAATTTGCCGATGAGGCTTGTGGCCTAGGCATATTGTGGTTTAGTAGAGCTGTGCTTCGTGGAGGCCGTATGAGACCTTCCACTTGTTGAGTTTTACTCTTCTTGGGTATGGTTCCGATTATAATTTTAGTGTGTGGTGGACTAGCTAGTTGTAGCCAGTCCTACCACTTATGTGTAGCTTTCGACGTAGTGAGGTTTAGAGTATAAAGGACTAGCTCTTTGTTAGCAGTCCTATTACTCAAGTGTTTGAGATTCGCCTGTGAAGCTTGCAGCTTAGACAGTGACTTGCCTATGTGGCTCATAGCTTAGGCAACCAGTTGTTATAATAGTGTGCCAGTGAGACTGTGGTTTAGGCACTTTAGTAGTTGGCTGACTAATGATATTATGTTAGTCTTGTAGTCCTACTTTTCTTCTGAGGACTTTATGTTTATTATCATGAGTATGTTCAATTGTTATTTATTGTAATGATGTGAGCATGAAATGGTTTGGCTATTGTTGTTGCCAGTGAGACCCATTGGGGTTGAGGTGTCTGTGGTTACAGTGTTGTTTTGGGTAGCCCCTACTGAGCCAGTGACTTGTTGAGGCTCACTCCCCTACAGTTCTTTTCAAGGCTTGCCGTGTGTTTGGCTTGCAGCGGTGTTGTGACAGACTTGTACCACCAGCAGTTGTGTAGTAGTTAGCGTTGTGTGAGCTTGTGCTCCCTCGGGGTATGCCCCAGGTAGTTGTACTCTTTTAATTGGACATGTATTAATGTAATGGGACAGTTGTACAAATTTGTGAACAGATATGAGCACATGTACTTTCTTGTGTCTTATATTCTTGTGGTTTGTCTTTATACTCTTACTGGACACGTGTGTGAGATATCCCTTGCAAGACTTCGGTCCGTTCGCGGGAGGCGGATCTGGATATGGAGCCTTAATGGGCATAAATACCCCGGTCCGTCACACCCCAATTTAGAATCGGCACTTTGACCCGTTCGGCACAAGGTCACATTCGGAGATTTCCGGTCCGACGCCTAAATTCCTCTCTGGGAGCGTGGTAGCGCGCTGTTGATGCGATCGCACATGGACACCCCTGTGCTCAAATGGGCATAACTTTCTGCTCTGTTGTCGGAATCGGCACTCAGAGGCGCCCATCACCCCCTTATTGCCTTAGGTGATAAGACGTCATTTTGGGGTCAAAAAACCATCGTTTCGCACTCCAAAATTGCGCTTCTAGTCGACGGTCTCCCCATTTCCAAAGTTTTCTGGCAGTAGCATCTCCCTCGATTACATGAATCGCGGCGGGGAAACCACACGGAGTCGGCCTGTCACGGCGATTGGATGTTGTGTTCAACGAGGTGGAGAACTCTGCCCCAGGTCGTAGATATGGGTGCATAAACATCACCGATATAGTCACCCCTTCCGGTTTATTCCTACCTCTTCAGCGAAGGAACTGGGCATAACTTTCCGCCTGGGTATCAGAATCTCTTATGTGACCACAATTCGGAATCGGCACTCCAAGACGGTCGATAGGGCGTTGGTTTCATAGAATTCCATTCCGGGGCCAAAATTCTACCACAGAGCGTGTATACTAGTACACTGATTGTCGTACCCCTGGGTAGGATGCGGATATTTGTTCGCCCGGTGATCGAAACCGCCCAAGAGGCCCCAATTCAGAATTGGCACTTCTACCCGGTCGGCACAAAGTTGTATTCAGAGATTTCTGGTCCGGCGCCCAAATTCCTCTCTGGGAGCGTGGTAGCGGGCTACCGATGTGATCGCACTCGAACACCCCTGCGCTCAAATAGGCATAACTTTCCGCTCAATTGTCGGAATCGCTAATAAGACCCCCAATCAAAATCGGCACTCAGAGGCGTCCGTCGCCCCCTTATTGCCTTAGGTGATAAGACGTCATTTTGGGGCCGAAAAACCATCGTTTCGCACTCCAAAATTATGATTCCAGCCGACAGTCTCCCCGTTTCTGAGGTTTTCTAGCAGTAGCGTCTCCCTCATTTACGCGAATCGCTGGCGGAGCAACCACACGGAGTCGCCCTATCACACCGATTGGAAATTGTGTTCAACTTGGCGTGAGAACTCTGCCCCAGGTCGCAGATATGGGTGCACAAACATCACCGATATAGTCACCCCTTTTGGTTTATTCCCACCCCTTTAGTGAAGGAACTGAGCATAACTTTCCACCCGGGTATCAGACTCACTTACGTGACCATTATTAGGAATCGGCACTCCGAGACGGTCGATAAGGTGTTGGTTTTGCGAATTTCGTTATGGGGCCGAAATTCCACCGCGGAGCGTCTGTACTAGTACACCGATTGTCGTATCCCTTGGGTAGGACGCGAATATTTGTTCGCCCGGAGATTGATCCGCCCGCGATGCCCCAATTCGGAATCGACATTTTGACCCGGTCGGCACAAGGTCGAATTCAGAGATTTCTGATCCGACGCCCAAATTCCTCTCTGGAAGCGTGGTAGTTGGTTGCTGATGCGATCGCACACGGACACCCATGCGCTCAACTGGGCATAACTTTCCGCTCGGTTGTCGGAATTGTGTATAAGACCTCAATTTGGAATCGGCACTCAGAGGCTCTGGTTGCCCTCTTATTGCCTTAGGCAACAAGATGTCATTTCGGGGTCGAAAAACCATCGTTTCGCACTCTAAAATTGCAATGCCAACCGAAGGTCTCCCAGTTTCCAAGGTTTTCTGACAGTAGCATCTCCCACGATTACGCGAATCGCTGGCGGGGCAACCACACAGAGTCGGCCTGCCACGCCGATTGGAAGTTGTGTTCAACTTTGCGTAAGAACTCTACCCCAGGTCATAGATAACGGTGCACATACATCATCGATATAGCCACCCCTTCCGGTTTATTCCCACCCCTTCAGTGAAGGAACTGGGCATAACTTTCCGCCCGGGTATCGGAATCACTTAGATGACCACAATTCGGAATCGGCACTACGAGACGGTCGACGGGGCGTTGGTTTCACAGAATTCCATTTGGGGGCCAAAATTCTACCACAGAGCATGTGTACCAGTACACCGATTGTCGTACCCCTTGGGTAGGACGCGGATATTTGCCCGACCGGTGATCGGAACCGCCCGCGAGGCCCCAATTCAGAATGGCACTTCGACTCGGTCAGCACATGGTTGCATTCGGAGATTTCCAGTCCGGCACCCAAATTTCTCTCTAGGAGCATGGTAGCGAGCTGCCGATGTGATCGCACACGGACACTCCTGCACTCAAATGGGCATAATTTTCTGCTCGGTTGTCGGAATCGCTTATAAGACCCCAATTCGGAATCGAAACTCAGAGGCACCCATCGCCCCCTTATTGCCTTAGGTGATAAGACGTCGTTTCGGGTCGAAAAAACCATTGTTTCACACTCAAAAATTATGATTCCAGCTGACGGTCTCCCCGTTTCCAATGTTTTCTGGCAGTAGCGCCTCCCTCGATTACGTGAATCACTGGCTAGGCACCACACAGAGTCGGCCTGTCACAGCAATCGTGAGTTGTGTTCAACTTGGCGCGAGAACTCCGCCTCAGCTCGTAGATATGGGTGCACAAACATCGCCGATATAGTCACCCCTTCCAGTTTATTCCCACCCCTTCAGCGAAGGAACTGGGCATAACTTTCCCCCCGGGTATCGAAATCACTTATGTGACCGCAATTCGAATCGTCACTCCGAGATGGTCGACAGGGCACTGGTTTCGTAGAATTCTGTTCTGGGGCTGAAATTCTGCCGCGAAGCGTTTGTACTAGTACACTGATTGTCCTACCCCCTTGGGTAGGACGCAGATATTTGTTCGCCTGGAGATCGGAACCGCCCGCGAGGCCCCAGTTCGAAATCAGCACTTCTACTTGGTCGACACAAGGTCACAATCGGAGATTTCCAGTCCAGCACCCAAATTTCTCTCCGAGAACGTGGCAGCGGGCTGCCGATGCAATCACACACGGACACCCCTGCGCTCAAATGGGCATAACTTTCCTCTCGATTGTCGGAATCGTTAAGACCCCAATTGGAATTGGCACTCTGAGGTGCCCGTTGATCCCTTAATGCCTCAAGCAATAAGACGTCATTTTGGGGTCGAAAAACCATCGTTTCGCACTCTAAAATTGTGATTCTAGCGGACGGTCTCCCTATTTCCAAGGTTTTCTAGCAGTACCATCTCCTTCGATTACAAGAATTGCTGGCGAGGCAACTACATAGAGTCGGCATGTCACGACGAACGGAAGTTGTGTTCAACTCGGTGTGAGAACTCTGCCCCAGGTCGTAGATATGGGTGTATAAACATCGTCGATATAGTCACCCCTTCCGGTTTCTTCCCACCCCTTCAACAAAAGAACTGTGCATAACTTTCCGCCGGGTATCGGAATCGCTTACGTGACCACAATTCGAAATCGACGATCTGAGACGGTCGACAGGGCACCGGTTTCGTGGAATTCAGTTCCGAGGTAAAAATTTTTGTCGCAGAGCGTGTGTACTAGTGCATCGATTGCCGTACCCCTTGGATAGGACCCAGATATTTGTTCGCCCGGCGATCGCAATCGCCCGCAAGGACCCACTTCAGAATCGGCACTTCGACCCAGTTGGCACAAGGTCGCATTCAGAGATTTCCAGTCTGGCGCCCAAATTCCTCTCTGAGAGCGTGGCCGTAGGCTGCCGTTGCGATTGCATACGGACACCTTTGTGCTCAAATGGGCATAATTTTTTGCTTGGTTGTCGGAATCGCTTTTAAGACCCCAATTCGGAATCGACACTCAGAGTCGCCTGTCGACCTCTTATCGCCTCAGGCGATAAGCCATCGTTTCAGGGTCGAAAAACCATCATCATTTCAGGGTCGTTTCAGAGCCAAAATTCCACCGCAGAGTGTGTGTACTAGTACACCGATTGTCGTACCCCTTGGGTAGGATGCAGATATTTGTTCGCCTGACAATCGAAACTGCCAGTGAGGCCCAAATTCGGATCAGCACTTCGACCCGTTGGCACAAGGTCACATTCGGAGATTTTCTGTCTGGCGCCCAAATTCCACTCCAGAAGCATGGTAGCGGCTGCCGATGTGATCGCACTCGGATACCCCTGTGCTCAAATGGGCATAACATTCCGCTCAGTTGTCGGAATCGCTTATAAGACATCAATTCGGAATCGGCACTCAGAGGCGCCCGTCGCCCTCTTATTGCCTCAAGCCATAAGATGCAGTTTCGGGGTCAAAAAACCATCATTTCGCACTCAAAATTTCAATTCTAGTCGACGGTCTCCCTGTTTCCAGGTTTTCTGGCAGTAGCGTCTCCCACGATTATGCGAATCGCTGGCGGTGCAACCACACGAAGTCGGCCTGTCACGGCGATCAAAAGTTGTGTTCAACTCGACATGAGAACTCTGCCCCAGGTCGTAGATATGGGTGCACAAATATCACTGATATAGTCACCCCTTCTAGTGTTTCCCACCCTTTAGCGAAGGAACTGGGTATAACTTTCCGCCTGGGTATCAGAATTGCTTAAGTGACCATAATTCAGAATTAGCACTCCTGGACAGTCGACAGGGCACTAGTTTCGCAGAATTCCATTTCGTGGCCAAAATTCCACTGCGGAGCGTGTGTACTAGTACACCGATTATCGTACCCCTTGGGTAGGACGAGGATATTGTTTGCCCAGCGATCGGAACCGCCTGTGAGGCCCTAATTCGGAATCAACACTTCGACCCGGTCGTTACAAGGTCGCATTCGGAGATTTTCGGTCCAACGCCCAAATCCTCTCCGGGAGCATGGCTGCGGGCTGCCGATGTGATTGCATATGGACACCCCTATGCTCAAACGGGTATAAATTTCGCTCGATTGTCGGAATCGCTTATAAGACCCCAATTCGGAATCGACACTCAGAGGCATGCGTCGCCCCCTTATTGCCTTAGGCGATAAGACGTCGTTTCGGGGTCGGAAAACCATCATTTCGCACTCCAAAATTGTGCTTCCAGCCGATGGTCTCCCCTTTTCCAAGGTTTTCTGGCAGTAATGTCACCCTCGATACGCGAATCACTGGCGGGGCAACCACATGGAGTCGGCTTGTCACGGCGATCGGAAGTTGTGTTCAACTCGGCATGAGAACTCTGCCCCAGGTCGTAGATATGGGTGCATAAACATCACCGATATAGTCACCCCTTACGGTTTATTCCCACCCCTTCAGCAAAGGAACTGGGCATAACTTTTCGCCCGGGTATCAGAATCGCTTACGTGACCACAATTCGAAATCAGCACTCCGAGACGGTCGATAGGGCGCTGGTTTCGCGGAATTCCGTTCCGGGGCCAAAATTCCGCCGCGGAGCATGTGTACTAGTACACCTATTGTCGTACCCCTTGGGTAGGATGGGGATATTTGTTTGCCCGGCGATCGGAACCGCCCGCGAGGCCCTAATTCTGATTCGGCACTTCGGCCCGGCCGGCACAAGGTCAGATTCTGAGATTTCCAGTCCGACGCCCAAATTCCTCTTCGAGAGCTTGGCCGCGGGCTGCCAATGTGATCGCACACGGACACCCTTATGCTCAAACGGGCATAACTATTCGCTCGGTTGTCGGAATCACTTATAAGACACCAATTAGGAATCGGCACTCAGAGGCGCCCGTCGCCCCTTTATTGCCTCAGGTGATAAGACGTCATTTAAGGGTTGAACAACCATTGTTTCGCACTCCAAAATTGTGATTCCAGCCGATGGTCTCTCCATTTCCAAGGTTTTCTGGTAGTAGCGTCTCCCTCGATTACGCGAATCGCTGGCGGGGCAACCACACGTAGTCGTCCTGCCACGACGATCAGAAGTTATGTTCAACTCGACATTAGAACTCTGCCCCAGGTCATAGATATGGGTGCACAAACATCGTCGATATAGTCACCCATTTCGGTTTATTCCCACCCCTTCAGCGAAGGAACTGGGCATAACTTTCCGCCTGGGTATCGGAATCGCTTACGTGACCACAATTCGAAATCGGCACTCTGAGATAGTCGACATGGCACTGGTTTCACAGAATTCCATTCCGGGGCCGAAATTCTGCCACAGAGCGTGTGTACTAGTACACCGATTGTCGTACCCCTTGGGTAGGACGTAGATATTTGTTTACCTGGAGATCGGAACTGCCCTCGAGAACCCAATTCAGAATCGACATTTCTACCCGGTCGGCAATAGGTCGCATTCGGAGATTTCTGGTCCGGTGCCCAAATTCCTCTTCAGGAACATGGTAGCGGGCTGCCGTTGCGATCGCACACTGACACCCCTACGCTCAAACGGGTATAACTTTCTGCTCGTTTGTCGAAATCGCTTATAAGACCCCAATTCTGTAATGACCCAAGAATCCGATACCCGAAACCCTCCAAGTACCCGACCCTTGGACCGCCACCCACGGATCCGAAGACCCGGAAGGGTTAGAAAATATGTCTAGTGAGATATACAACAAGTTACAATGTCTAAACAATTAAGGAAGAGCATCAGCGGAACAAACAATATACACAAAGTCCCAGATAATAATTCAAGTGCAAAAGAAAATAAATACTAACCATTGCTAACGCTACAGACCACAAGCGGCCCGACGCTGACCGTTCGAACATGAGCACCGGCTCCCTCGAGCTCAAATTTAAGGGGGGAATGAGCTTCGCGAACGAAGCCCAGCAGGGAACCCAACCCCTCACCGGTTCGACAGTAGAAACACGAACAACACAACTAAACTAGGCAGGGGAGAACAGTGCTACTAAAGGAAAAGAGCTAATTACACCAAGCGGAAGGACGACGGTAACTCAAGCAACAAGATTACTAACTAAGCAAGAGATATAATAAAATAATAACACAACTGAGCAAGTACTGAAATAAGTAAACGGAAAGTACACAGGTCCACAAGTATCGCCAACGCGGCACAACAGCACACAGCCTCAACCTCAGTAAACGTGCTCCGAGCACGCCACACAACTGTACAAGCAGACGGTAAAACCCTCGTCTGGACAAAGCCACAACCCAGCACTAGCAGACGGTAAAACCCTCGTCTAGACAACACACACTAGCCACAACCCAGCCTCTACTAGTCAGTGGTCAGCTGCGCCCACCGGCGTCTTACCACTCGACCACGAGTCCAGGTCTCCCCTCCCGTCGGAGTGAGACGCGTGGACAAACACAACCACAAGCCGTAGTCTGGCCAGACTACGGTCCCACGCCTGTCCTCCCGACACGGCTCCGGAACCGTGTAAGGCTAGGCAGTGAGAACAGACTAGCTGGCCCGCACCGCGACACTCCAAACTCCGCGGGACCCAGACCAACTAAGTGAGCTCAACAAACGACTCGACGCCGTTGTCCAACACCGTTTTCCCCTCCGTCAGGAGAAACGCTTGACGGACGCACTCGTGGCTCGGAGACCACCCTCAACGGGCCCACGAGGATGGGGGGTCCGGGAAATGGTAACAACCCCAAAGCGCACCGTGCGCTGGGACAAGCCCTCAAGTGCCACAACACTGGGCGAAGACTAGTAAGGCGTGTGCTAGGGAGTCAGCACAAGCGTCATGAGCACGAAACGGAAACTCGATGTGGAAACGGATCTGCTAAAGTACCTGATTAACGGTCAACCACCAAAAAGCTAATATTACCACCCAGACAGTCGGTCGACCCTCGAAACTCACCCCACGGGTGCCGGAAACCCCAGCACGACTGTCCGGGTCAAACAGTCAAACGGCCCCATCGGCCCGATCAGAGCCGACCGGGCGAGCTTGGAAAACGAGGAATCTGGTACGGCGGTCATCAACCCCGAGTTGGCCCATTGGCGCAGCCGAGACGACCCCAATGCCGAAAACGGCTCGAAAACGGTGCAAAAATGGACCCAAAAGGACTGCCGGCGCAATGTGCCGTAGGGGCCCCCAAGCTAGCGCTCCGCACAAAGAGCCGGGCTGGCTGGGCGCGGCGCAACGCGCCACCCACATCCCAGGCAGATCTGGGCGCGTTGTGCCACACCTCCTCCTTCCTCCCGATCTCCCCTGCGACGAAGGGAGGTGGGGGGGGGGGGGGAGAAGGAGAAGGAGAAGGGGGGGGGGACGGGGGGGGCCGGCCGGCGGTCAGTGTCGGCGCCGGCGGGAGGGGGGGTCGCCGAACGGCGCAGTGCCGCCGGCAGTGCTCCCCTCGCCGGAAACCCCCGGCCCGAAGGCCACGCACAGAGAGAAAGGGAGAGAGAGAGAAAGGGAGCAGGAGGAGAGTGGGGGGAGAGGCCTCGGCGGCGCACAGGGGAGGGGGAGGTCCGGTCGACGCCGGAGAGGGAGAGGGGATCCCTACCTCGGCGCTAGGACCCGCCGGCGGCGACCCCAAGCAGCGGCGGCGGCGATGACGCGGTGGCCCCTCCTCCAGGCACGGCAGTGGAGGCGTCCTCCTCCACGGCGCAGCCCCAGCGACGGGCCCCTCCAAGGTCGCCGGCGGCAGCCGACAATGCACAGAGAGAGAGAGAGAAAGAGAGAGAGAGAGAGAACTGCCTGAGAGAGGGAGGGAGGGAAAGACAGAGAGACCGAGAAATTGGGGGGGGGGGGGGGGAGAGATCCGCAGAGGGGGAGAAGGAAGAGGGCGAGGAGGAGGGGGAACGGGAGAGGGGGGGGAGAAGGAGGGCCTACCCTCTTATCAGAAAATGGCCAGGCAGCCTGCCGGGCTCCCCTGCACACAACGTGTATGGGGAAAGGGGGGGGGGGACCACTCCCCCTCTCCTCCCAGTCCTCACAAATTAAGAATTGGCACTCAGAGGCGCCCGTTCCTTCTTATTGCCTCAGGCAATAAGACGTCATTTTGCGATCGAAAAACCATCGTTTTGCACTCTAAAATTGCGATTCTAGCCGATGGTCTCCCCGTTTCCAAGGTTTTCTGGCAGTAGCGTCTCCCTCGATTACGCGAATCGCTGGCGGGGCAACCACACATAGTCGGCCTATCACAGCGATCGGAAGTTGTGTTCAACTCGACGCGAGAACTCCGCCCCAGTTCATAGATATGGGTGCACAAACATCACTGATATAGTCACCCCTTCCAGTTTATTCCCACACCTTCAGCGAAGGAACTGGCCATAAATTCCGCCCGGGTATCAGAATCGCTTACGTGACCACAATTCGGAATCGACACTCCGAAACGGTCGACAGGGCACTGGTTTCGTGCAATTCTATTCTGGGGCCGAAATTCTGCCACGGAGCGTGTGTACTAGTACACTGATTGTCGTACCCCCTTGGGTAGGACGCGGATATTTGTTCTCCGGAGATTGGAACCGCTCATGAGGCCCAAATTCGAAATCGGCACTTCTACCCTGTCAGCACAAGATCACATTCGCAGATTTCCGGTCTGGTGCCCAAATTCCTCTCCAGGAATGTGGTAGCGGGCTACCAATGCGATTGAACACAGACACCCTGTGCTTAAACAAGTATAACTTCCTTTCGATTGTCAGATGCTACATGTAGAGCCATGTAATCTAAGCAAGCAAAGTGGGAAGAGGAAAAATTAAAGATGTGAAAAATCCTTGATATATATAGTTTCCCTCCTTTTTTGTTCAGATTCTTGCATAACCCATCCACACTTTACTCCATGAATTTGCCTTTGATTCTAATCTCTATGTGGGCCTAAAGTTCTCTACCTCTCAAACAACAAACCTTCACACATGTAGCCACACAGAGATACACCAAAGATTACTAGAAAATCCCACGAGGGAAAGAATCCATGCACAGAAGAACACATGCTCAAGTGAATGCCTACACTGTCTGTGCAACATATCATGTTAATTCTACAGATGAGACCAGCTACAGAAGAACACATGCTCAAGTGAATGCCCCCCCCTCCCTACACAACATAGTTGTCAAGGCGTCAAGGCGAACCAAGGTGTTCACGGGGTCCCTAAGCAATTAGGTGCTTAAGCGTCTACTTAGGCATCGTTTAGGCGACACTTAGGCCACCAATTTAAAAAAAATCTAAATACATATTCCTAATATACATATTAGAATAAAATATATAAAAATTACAAAAAAATTAGAAGCATGAAAAAAATTACAAAAAATTAAATTACAAAAAAAATTCCATAAAATTAAATTAAATTACAGAAAAAATTAAAGAAAATTAAGTCATAAATGCAAAATTTGAGAAGAAAACTAACATCAATGAATGAAATACATAACATAATGTTACTAACCTTTTAATTCGCAAAGTTGTCTAAAATCTACAAAAAATGTACACCATATTTAATAAACATAATAACCAAACAAAATTGTGTGATTGTGTCACTGTAAGCACAGTGACCACAGTCATGTGACTGTGTCACTGAGAGACAGTCACTGTTGTGACTATGTAAGCACAGTCATGTGACTGTGCTTACTACTAGAGATGAAAGGGAGGGAGGGAAAGGGACTGGCCCGACTGGGAGACGAGAGAGAGAGAGGGAGGGTGGGAGTAGGGAGGCCGGAGGCTCTCCTAGAGATGAAAGAGTGAGAAAGGGAGGGAACAAGAGGGATGGAGACTAGAGAGTAAGAGAGGGAGGGAGGGAGCAGGGAGGTTGGAGACACTGAGGGACTGGGAGACGAGAGAGTAGTGTGGACAACCCAAAAAAAAAATTATTGGGTGGCAGGGGAGGGGTAGAGGAGGAGAGGGGCTGCAGGGGCGAGGGCGGGGGGGGGGGGGGGGGGGGGGAGAGGAGGAGGAGGGGCGACAGGGGAGGGGAGGAGGAGGAGGGCATGCCAGGGGGGAGGGGGGGATGAGGAGGAGAGAGGGGGGTGCAGAGGGGGGGGGGGGGGTTCCAGCGGGTTGGGGGGGGGGGGGGGGGGGGGGGGAGAGGAGGAGGGGGCGGCAGGGGAGCGCTGGAGGAGGACAAGGGGCACAGGGGAGGGGGGGGGTGCTTCCGGCGGGTGAGGTGGGGTGGGGGGGGGGGAGGAGGGGGCGGCAGGGGAGGGGGGAGGAGGAGGGTGCGTGTTGGGGGATCGAAACGGCAGCCCTCTCTCACACGACTCACACGTAGAGATCGGAGGAGAGATTGAAGAAGGGAGAAGAAGAAAACAAGAACACCAGATTTTATGTGGTTCTGAGGGAACGCCTTCCTACGTCCATGACCACAGCAGTGATTCAATGCCTATATATCATGAACATCATAGTATAAGGAGAATTCACCCCCACTTTATATACGGGAGGTTAGGGCACCATAATCGAGATTTACAAGGACAATAATGCCCTTCACTCAGAAACGGAAGTGTCTGTCCTGGGGTGTGAGAAATCGAATGCCTTGAGGACTTCGACTGCCTTGGGTCTTGAAGTCGACTGCTGAAGTCGACTACCTTGAAGTCGAATGCTGAAGTCGACTGCCTTGAAGTCGAATGCCGAAGTCGACTGCTGAAGTCGATTGCCTGAAGACTTTGACTCATCCACGACTCCGAACTGGTCCACTTTGAGAGTCAGACTCCACACTCTAACAGCGCGTAGGGGGGGGGGGGGGGGTTCCGGAGGGTGGGGGGGGGAGAGGAGGGGGGCGACACAGGGGGGTTAGTGGGGGGGGGGGGGGGGGGAGGATGGAGGCGCAGGGGGAGGGGGGCTTCCGACAAGTGGGGTGGGGGGGGGGGGGGGAGGGAGGAGGAGGGGGCGGCAAAGGAGAGGGGGGGGGGAGTAGTTATGCTGGCGAGTGGCGGCGACGAGCGTGGTGTGGGTGATGGTGGCGGGGGGCGTTGGTGGTGCCGGAGGCGACGCCGACAAGCTCAATGGTGCCGGGGGGCGATGGCCACGGCGACGGTGACGAGAATCGATGGCGGGGGGACGTCCGACATCGGCGAACGAGAGAGAGGGAGAAGAGAGGAAGAGAGAAGAGATGAGAGAGAGGTGGTCGTCGGGTGGGGGGAGAGACAGGTAAAGGAGAAATAGTGACCAAACATGCTGAGTCGCTATTCGGTCTCTAACAATGCCAAACCTTGCGACTGCCAAAGTCAGTCACAATTCGGTCTTAATTCAGAGACCGAATTGTGACCGATTAATTCCGGTCGCCAAAATTCTCTCATAAAGGCACCAAGCAAAAAGGTTTTAGCGACTGACAGTAATCAGTCACTATTCGATCTCTGATCCGAGACCGAGTAGTGACCGAATATATTTCGGCACTAACTGCGAAAATAGTGACCGAATAACTTCAGTCACTATTCGGTCTCAGATCAGAGACCGAGTAGTGACTGAAAATTCAGTCGCAAATTCGGTCCACTAATTCCACTTTTCTTGTAGTGTATGTTATTACTTGAGATTCTAGGGCTGATTTGCCATATGTTATTAAGAGCGTTCTACCGCCTCATAAGGTGGGTGTCCTATTATTAAGCCCTAGTCATATTTTTTGTATTTTTTTTCTCTTCATCATATAATAATAAAAATCTTAGTCGCTTGATGATGTTAGTGGCCCTCTCACACTGTGAGGAGGCCTCTACCTTCTCCTTGTAGTCCGATTATATTAAAAAAAGATGGATATGTTGTGAAGAGGAATGTGGACTCCGTTATGTGTGATTAGCTCTCTCTTAAAACCTCTAGAGCATGTTTGTAGGGCTGTCAATGGGCCGGGCTGGCCCAATAGGCCGCGGGCTTGGCCCGATTTTGGACGGGCCGCAAGACTCTTTTCGGCCGTGGGTTTTAGTAGGGCCTAAAAGCCCAACCGATAAAGCCCTTGGGCCGAACTCGGCTTTGAGTTCATGCCGATGGGCCATCCCGAACCCGTTCTTTTTTATTTTTTTCTTTTCAAATCTTAAATTTTACTTAGTTAAAATTATATTATTTACTTATTTAAAAGTTAAAAGCTCTCTTTTCAAACAAATTAAATAGGAACATAAAAAATCTACTTAATTGAATGAGATTATAAGTTTTATATTATAAAATATTATTTTTAATATTAATTTAATTTTTTATTTGAAATTCTGGCCGGGCCGGGCCTTAGTCGGGCTTTACAATTGTTAAAATATTGGGCCCGGCCCGACATTGCTCGGATTGGGCCGGGCTTGGACTTCATATTGATGAGTAGGGCCGGACCGGGCTCATCTAAGCCCAGCCCGAGACGGCCCATTGATAGCCCTAATTTTTGGTATTAGATACATCGGGAATAGAGTGAGGATATTTTCATTTTATCTACGATCTATCCAATACCAAATATGCTAGATCTTTCCTCTTCTCCTTCTTTGTTCCAAGCAAAGCAGAGTTGGGTTGAGTCCATTCAAGTTAACCCATCAGATTATAACTAGTTTTTATGTGAAAAAATGTTATTAGATGTTGGAAAATAGAGTTGCCCTAATCTTGACGCACCATACCTAAGTATTTTTCATGCCAACTTGATGGTGTCTAACGATCCATCACTCAAGTGGCGAAAAGATGAAGAGTTTGTGAATGCTGTATTTTAAAAGAATGTAAAGGTGGAATTACTATGGTAACTAATATATATGTGCGCACGTAAGGGCGACTACATGATCTCAACTTTTTATTAAAAAATTCTAGAAAATACCATGGTAATATATATGATTATTATTAAAATAATTATATTTTTAAAAATATTTATTTAAATATGCCTCAATAAAAAATATTTACAAAACTATGCTCACATAGTTATATTATTTAGCCCCAAGTTATTATTTATCTTCAGATTATAGTATTTGTTCCCAAGTTATATTATTTAACATTAGAACAAATAATGTAACTGAGGGCAAATAATATAATTTGGAGATAAATAGTGAAATCTAGAGGTAAATAATGTAGTTGACGTTAATAGTGTAACTTGGAGCTAAATTGTATAACCAATTGAGGTATAATTTTGTAAACATTTTTAATTGGGACATATTTAGGTAAATATTTATTAAAATAAGATTATTTTAATAAAATCCCTATATATATGTGCATATATTATATCCATAATGGAATTAGCTATTGGTTATCAATTCTTTAAGAGTTTTAAAGAATAGTTTTATCTCTCTCTCTCTCTCCTAAAATTTTGAACTCCCCAAATATAACCCATAATTGATAAAAATACATCACATATGTCTTTGGGTTAATTTGCCATCATAAACTAGGGAATATTCCGTTAAAAACATGACTAATGTTCGGAAAGTTATTTTCAAAGAACTATATTCGTATCCGGAAAGTTAAGAATCAAATTATCTTCCCATGATTTAAACATTCTCTTTTAAATGAATGTCTAATGTCCACCAATTACAAATCAAATTCATGGAGGCAAATCTCTCTCTCTCTCTATGGTAAAGAAGGAGCCAACCCTATGTGGCTTTTGCAAAAAAAAATTTTTTTTGATAACGAGAAAATCTCGTCCGTGTGATTTTGTGGGCTTTTGTAAGTTCAAATATTAATGTTGGTGAGTTTTAAGAACAAGATTTGATAATCTTTATTTTTTATATATCCGTATTGTTTTACTCCACTTGACAATCTACATATCTCCAAGACTATATGTAATTTAAATACACACCTTCTCGAAAATCAAGTTGAAAATCTCCTACTCAGAGATAAGAGATCTAACCGATCAACTTTAGTCAGGGTCCTCCATGAAAGAAAATCTCACTTTAATTACTAGCTAACTTAAGAATTTAATACCAATAAAGGAAATGTATTCACTTGTTGTAACATGATTCATACATCCAAGTCAAATTATACATCTCAGCAAAACGTAAATACTTGACACTAAATAAATAATACACAAGAAGGTGGGTACATATGATAACCGGATTAGTTAAAGGTAAGAATAGATAGATATATTGCCAAGCAGTCGTCGGGTCCTTTTAATCAGTCCAGAAAGATATCCGTTTCAACAAGCGAATCCGGATCCTTTTCGGATTGCCCCCGGCGTACTCTCTCTCTCTCAGCACACACGAGCAGTACACACGAGTTGGGAGTGGCAGCGTCGTTATTTGCCTCGCAGCTCTCCGCCCGATCTCGCTCCTTCGTCTGCCTCTTTCTCTCTCTCTTCCCGGCTCGAAGTTGCAGGTCGAAGAGGAGAGAGGGAGAGTGGGCAAGAACGGGGTGAGGAGAGGAGATGACGGTGTTCCACTTCTTCAACTGCGCGATCCTCACCTTCGGTCCTCACGCCGTGTACTACTCCGCCACCCCACTGTGAGTAGCAGCAGCCTCCCCCGGAAATCTTCGTCCCGTGCTTGTGTTTACCCCCCGCGGTTTTCTCACATTCTTTTTTTAAATTGGTTCAATCCTTGCCTATCTGTTAACAAATCGGGGCGCAGCTGTCTGTTTGCCCTGTGATCTGGCGGGGTTGCAGGGAGAGGAGGCGGTCCTGTGACCATGCTCTTGGGATAGTCCTCGTTAAGCAAAATCATATCGGGTTTCCCGCTCTTTAAATTTTCAGGAGGCTGGTTTTCTGATCTCGAGATAGATGGATCATCAGTTGGATTAGATTGCTGAGCAGTTTTCTGCATTTGTCTTGTTGCCGCAGCGGCTGTGGTTTAACTGGGTGTAGATGGATTTGCTGAGTTATGTGCTAGATTCGTTACCTTACGGTATTTAGTAAGCTGTAGTGAAGGCGTAACCTTTCCATTACAATTTGAAAGGGGGAAGGGTAAACTACCAGATTTCAATCAGAACAGTTTATAGAAGGCTCAAAATCCTTGATAGTTATTGTGCAAAATCTGCCATAAACCCTAAACATTATGCTTAAAAGTTACCTTAGACAGTTCATGGTTGAATTGATGAATTCTGAGAAGCATCAAGCTAAAACCGCTTCATCATTCAGACAGCCGCACCTGATGGGAAAACAGTGAAGTTTCTAGTCAGGACACTACCAACTAGTGTGAGCTAGGTTTAATTGAGGTGGCTGAAGTGAGAGACCATGTGGGGATAATGATTTCTTATTAATAATCAAGCAACAATCTGCAGATTTAGTGTTGTTTGCGTATAACATCTCTGATTTTATCTTGCATGCACCTTTTACCTCCTGTTATACCTAGAGCTATACTTGTAGGCTTATATGTGTAGTTTGCGTATGAAGTCATGGAGATTGCCAGATAATGATAAGAAAATTTATAAACCTCACAACGTGTTGTTTCTCCCATACCATACCTGGGATTTTGCCTTTGTGCTCTGAATCAGTTGAAGTAAGCAACAAATGTGAAAAAAATCCTGATGTTTAGCATATTACATTTTATATCTTTTCATATTTCTGATTCTTGTGACACTTTTCATTTGGGTTTTTAAACTGCTGGAGGGTTAGGGGTGGCTGGGTCTCATGGCATTCCCATCGCATCTTTGCCAGAAGACAGCTGGGCTATCCCTTCCCTAGGAGACCATGCCAATGATACTCAACTGTATGAGGCAAGAGCAAACCTCGAAAAACTCCTTGATCACTGGTAGACTAGCTCAGGAGAAAACTGATTCGACTAACAACTTCTTCCATTTTTTTCTAACAAATTGATATTCTTTTTCTTCTTATCTATGTTAGTTGTTGAGTTATAAGTTTTCTATGACTGATTGGAGGAGATTAATGCTTGAGGCATTCTGTTATTTCATTATGCCATGTCAACAGATTTAAGAAGAATTCTTCATAAACATTTGATGCATATCATTCTTTCTTACACAAAATATCATTCTACAGGTCAGAGTATGATACCATTGGAACGTCTGTTAAAGCAGCTCTTGTCTATCTCGGGACAGCTTTAGTAAAGGTTTGTCAGATAACATTTTTGTCCTGGGAAGGATTTGTTGATATCCAATTATGTGTAAATCAAGTCGTTTGAGTTGTAATACAGCTTACAAGAGCAATCAATAACTAAGGGGAGTACATGCCAGACGTATTAGACACTTGAAACAAAGATATGAGCGGATGGTGCATACATATATTGCAATGGTGTTGAGTAACCTACTCACCATAGGACTCAATTAAAGCAAACTATTACGAGAATCTGAGACCACTTGGTCATATCTTGCAAATGAGAGTCTCATCATTCAATTTATAGCTTAGGAAAAGTTGGTGAGAGAAAAAAAATGTACTAAGAGAAAACAACCCATCCAAAACTACATACAAACTGAGAAAAAATTTATGATGTAGTTCAGTCTGCATACTCTAATGACCTGCATTCTCCACTGAGTAGGAAGAACTCATAGCTTTCATAGAATAGACTTACTACATCTATATTCTCTCTTTCATAAAGGCCAGTAAGTTTTCTCAAAGTGGGTGAGAGATTATGGACCAGACTGCTAAGATAATCTTCCTTCGCTTCATGGTATAATGGATTGCACTTTCCTTTAACAGTCAATTATTTTTCTGATACTATTATTAATCATGGTTCTTTTGGTGGCAGCTTATTTGCCTTGCAACTTTTCTCAAGTTACCTGAAAATGATAGTTTTGATCCATATCAGGTACATGTCTATGACATTTCTTTTCCTGATTTTTTATTTTGGCCCATTTGTTCACTGAAGATTGTTTTTGGCCCATTTGTGAAATCTCTTTTTGCTAATAGCTTCTGATACACTGTGGAGAGTTTTCTTGTCACTGTCTAGATTGTGTAGCACTCTATCTTGCTATTTATCGAGCTTAACCAAAATTTCTGATGCACATGCAAAATTAATATAAATCTGATCTATTTTCAGGAGTCTCTTAAAGCACTAATTGGATTTATAGATGTTGCTGGGCTCTATTTTGCATTGACACAGTTGACTCACAGAAATATTTCTCAGAATCACAAGTTCCAGGCTGTTGGACTAGGTGAGTGTAAATAACTTTAAGATGTCCTGCCCCTAGTTTAGTCTTTAATCAATTTTGTGCTCTGCAAAGCTTGATGAATTTCTCCCTTCAGCATTTCTTAGCTTACGTTTTCAGAAGTTGTAGATATTATCCTTCATATTTCCTGTATGCTACTTGCTACATATTATATTCTAGTGAAGGATTTTGTTTCTTCAGTGGCTTATAGGATCAAATTAGGTTATGAATTCATGCCCTTTCTTTTATTCTGATTGTCCTGAACATTCCTAGGCTATGATGAACATCCTTTTTCTAGAATACTTAAAATGAACAACCTCAAACTGTAGTTTGTTGGTCCTTTTTCTATTTAATTTCTTCTCTGCATGTTTTCTTATGCTTATTCTTTGTCAGATGAGGATGAGGTACGTTTGAGCATTTTGTATTCTCATCGGTACACATCAATAGTGCATAAATGTTAGAAGTGACCTTGCCTTCTTCTCTATAGGATTCTTTATGGGTTAGCTTTCAGCGCCCGAGCCATGTATTATTAATGTTGTATATTTATGCCATCAGCAGAAGCTCTCAGACTGTTTTGCTACTTGCAGGTTGGGCGTTTGCAGATTCTGTTCTTCACAGATTGGCACCCCTTTGGGTAGGAGCAAGAGGACTAGAATTCACGTGGGAATACATACTACAAGGCCTTGAAGCAAATGCAAATCTGGTTTGTTCACTTCTATTTTTGACATTTTTATGCTTTTCATAATTGAGCAGTCTTTCTGTGGCTTTGTTTTATAATTTTCCGCGTCCTGGTAGTCAGATGTTCTCCTTTGTTCTGAAAAACTGATATCTTGAAAGATTTTAGTTTTCTTTTTGTTGCTTGCTATTAAGAGTACAAAATGTTGACTAGATGATCAACATGATACAATCCTACTATTTATGGAAAGATGAGAAAAACTCAATTTTTGGACCATTGGGATGGACAAACTGTTTTCTGGGGACTTGTATATCATTTGTGTCCCATATTACTCATATCTGATTTCTGCTCACAAAATACATGTTGTGCTCTTGTGCATAGTCATTTTTCTCTATCTAACTAGTTTTTGCTTTTCATTCTGTCTAGGTATTGAATTTATCTTTGGCTGCACTGGGCTCTCTGATGTGGCTTCGGAAGAATAAACCTAGAACTCTTGTTCCATTGATTTATGCATGTGCTGGGATTCTTGCGACCATGCCATCTATCACCAGGTTTGTTATGTCTGTCCCCACCTTTTTAGTTGCTTAGTAAATTTAATTATTCTGAGACAAATGTATTGGGGGGGTGAGTTTTTTATTTTTGGTAGTGAAACAAAGAAATGGTGACACCTGTATAATGCATCTGATGAAAAGAAGATTATCTGGGGAAACTTTTGTTTCCATCCACTCTTTCAATACATAAAATTTTAGGCAAGACTGGATTCAGCTGATTTTTGAGAGCCAAATTAATCAAGGCCCTATCCTTTCCCAAGTTTAGGGAGCTCTAATTGGAACCTGTTGTTGGAGGCAAAAAGGCTGCACAATGGCTTCAAAGTTCTAATGTTCTTCCCTCAAATTAACAGGGCTGAAACCTTTGGAAGCTCCAAAAGTACTTCCACTGGAAGCCATGCTAAGCATACCTGGAAGCTTTATTTTTCCCAGGAGAATTGAAAGCCGCAGTAGAGTGACCATATGGATGTTGACTCATAGCATGAATCTGTATGGCTCTGAAATTCATTGAAGATACATGGACCTTGAAACTGCAGAACTATAGTTGCTAGAGACAATTGACAATCAGGGGGCAGAACACTGTTCAAATTCAACTGAACTGTGTTTACAGGAATGACCTCTATGGCTATTTGTCGAAGTCAGTTTTCAAGCACCTGTAGTTCACAAATGAGCGACCTAGAATAAATGATCTTCTTGCTTATTAATGGATTTCAGGCCCGCAACATAGAAAGACCATCAGAATGAAACATTCGATGCCACTTTTATGAGATTTGGCATTATGCTGAGCAAATCCTGGTCGTGAGACCAGATCTTGGGGCTGATGTCATGGTTGGAGAAAGTATGAATGGGGTTGCCAATAGAATCCAAAATCCCAACAGAATCTAATCTGATTCCAGTTCAGATAACTGAGTGTGGAATTTGGATGCTGAAAACAGACTGTTATAATCTTTTTGAAATGGAAGGACAGATGAGAATCATCATGCCGTTGGGGTTGGGCATCGTACCACACAATCTGGCCTTTCTCTCATGCTGTTCTCTCACATTCTCCCTCTTGCTAGTTGGTTCAGCACTGCATCACCTCTGCAGCATTGGCCTGTGAGGGTTACCCTGCATGTCATCTGTGATTACTTTCTTTGGGACTTGTGAATCTATAGCAGACTTGCTTTGAATTTGTTAGTTTAACGATTCTATTTGGCTGTGAATTTTTTAATATATATATTTTAAA
>JACBKR010003383.1:0-29659 GCA_014218235.1 Colocasia esculenta
ATGCTTCCTCAATCAGAGAGTTACCTGCTGACTTTTACCGTGCGAAGAAGATGGTGAATGATTTGGGGCTTGGTTTTATGAAAATTGATGCATGTCGAATCACTGTATGCTGTACTACAAAGAGGATGCAGATAAGACATCATGCTGTATTTGTAAGCATGATAGGTTCAAGCCCAAGAGAGGGTTCAAGTCAAAGCAGAAGGATGTTCCGTATAAGTCATTGCGGTACTTTCCTATCACACCCAGATTGCAGCGATTGTTCATGTCCTCGAGGACAGCTGGACATATGACATGGCATGCGGAAAGAGTCCGTCGCGACGAAGGTGAAATGAGTCATCCTGCCGATGGTGAAGCTTGGGCTCATTTTAGCCGTACTCATCCTTACTTCTCAAGGGATCCACGCAACGTACGGCTTGGTTTATGCACAGATGGTTTCAATCCTTTCGGAGGCTCGGTGGCATCTTACTCATGTTGGCCAGTATTCCTAACACCGTATAACCTTCCGCCAGGCATGTGCATGAAGCGTGAGAATCTGTTCCTTTCATTGCTGATTCCGGTCCAAAAGTCCAGGAAAGAATATAGACATATATCTCAGACCGTTGATTGATGAGATGAAATTGTTATGGTCAGATGGGTGTGCAGTCTTATGATGCATCCAGAAAACAGAATTTCAATCTGAAGGGCATTAATGTGGACAATAAGTGACTTTCCAGCCTACGACATGTTATCTGGTTGGAGCACACATGGGAGGTTGGCATGTCCTTATTGCATGGAGGATTCTAAATCATTTGTGTTGAAATCTGGGGGAAAATCTTGTGGTTCGATTGTCATCGGCGGTTTCTACCCAGTGACCATCCTTTCCGAAAGCAAAAGGATTCTTTTATTAAAAATACAACTGTGATGGAGGAGGTAGATATGGAAGGGTGTCTGGTGGAAACATGGCGAGGCGGGTCCAGAACTTACCGACTGTAACACAACTGGCTGGTAGTACCCGACAAATCCCTGGCTTTGGGAAGGATCACAATTGGGTGAAGCAAAGCATTTTTGGGAATTGCCTATTGGTCAACACTTTGATACGTCATAACCTAGACGTCATGCATATAGAGAAGAATGTTTTTGATAATGTGTTCAACACAGTTATGGACGTCAAAGGCAAAACGAAGGATAACGTCAAGGCACGTTTCGATTTGAAAGTACTTTGCAAACGTCCAGAACTAGAGCTACAGCATGTTCAAGGAAAAGTGGTGCAACCTAAAGCTGCATATGTGCTTGGGGCCAGACAGATTAAGGAAGTGTTGCAATGGTTAAAGCAATTGAGATTTCCGGATGGATATGTCTCGAATATTGCGCGTTGTGTAAATGTGAACGAGGGAAAAATATACGGAATGAAGAGTCATGACTGCCATGTTTCATGCAAAGACTGATGCCTCTTGCTTTTCGTGAGTTGTTGCCGAAAACAATATGGGGAGCAATGACTGAGCTGAGTCAATTCTTCAGGATTTTATCTGCATCAGAACTCAAAATTCATGACTTGCAAAATATGGAGCAAAATATAATTCAGACAGTCTGCAAATTAGAGAAGATATTCCTCCAGCATTCTTTGATTCAATGGAGCACCTGATCATCCATTTACCATATGAGGCAAGGGTCGGAGGACCAGTACAATTTCGATGGATGTATCCGTTTGAGAGGTATATTTCTACATCTCAATTTATTGCCATTACGACGATCTTTTATATTACTTATGTATGCATTTGAATTATTGTCGTAGGTGCATGCACGATCTTAAGATGAAAGTCCGCAACAAAGCACAAGTTGAGGGCTCCATTACTCAGGCGTACCTCATTGAGGAGATATCGAACTTCTGTTCGATGTACTTTGACACGGAAATACGAACCCGACGCACTCAACCTCCACGTAATGATGATGGTGGAGATTCCGAGGTGTCAGACCGACTCTCTGTATTCAAGTGTCCGGACGGGCGTTCGGATCTTCATCTACTCGCGCACTCCAAGACAGAGAGTTGGTAGCTGCGGAGATCTACGTGTTCATGAATTGCGAAGAACTAGAACCCTACATTCAGTAAGCTCTCCACGCTTATTCGTCATCATTTGCGTGCATTGCTGCAGAACCTAACGGTTAGTGATATTTACATTGCAGAGAGTTTGAATCGGTCATATTGCGACGGAATCCACGTCTAACTGACGTGCAGGTTGAAAAGGAAAGGGAGAAGTCTTTTCCTACTTGGTTAAGATCTCGAGTATGTGTCTAATTATTCCAAAACATAAGTGTTATGTTTTTATGCAGACTGAGTTGAAGTCATTTATTCAATGTTTGTCTATTTATCTCATAATAGGTTGAACAAGGCTTCATTCCCGATTCAAGAGTACAACAGATTAGTTTTGGCCCCTCGAAGATTGTACGTGTCTATCCAGGCTACATTGTGAATGGATACAGATTTCACACGAGAGATTATGGACGGAATAAGTCTACGATGAACAGCGGCGTATGTGTGAAGGGAAGTGCCTACAATGAAAATGAAATTGACTATTATGGCATTCTCGAAGAAGTCATTGAACTGCAATTTTTGGGACAAGACAACAATGTATTTCTGTTCAAGTGTCATTGGTTTGACCCGACATCTAATCGTCATGACACAACATATGGATTAATCGATGTGAAGCATAAGTCCAAATTGAGTACATATGAGCCATTCATCCTGGCGGCACAAGCCCAACAAGTTATTATTCAAATTATACATCCCTCAAATTAAGAGATTGGTGGGCTGCATGTAGAGTGAAATCAAGACTATTCCCTGAGTATGAGCTCTCCCGACTGATGATGAGCTCGAAGGTGTTAATGACAACTTTTTCCAATCAGATCGGAGTGACGCACGAGAGAGAGTTGGCAGCTTCTACACAGTACAATGTTCATGATATAAATGAAAACAATTTGCTGAAGACTCCCAAGATGATGAGGATGAATTCCAGGATGATGATGAAGATGATGCTGAAGTAAACATGTCTTCAGCATCTGATGATGAATATAGATAATATACTGCATTTTGTAAGAAATTGGTGTGTTGTTAATTACATGTTCATAATAAATTGCTACTTCAAATTGAGTGCTGATGACTTGCTATATCTTTATTTGTATCAATAGAGATATGGTACGTGGAGGACGCAGTCGGACGGTTGCCACGTCCGTTGGCAGAGGGACTGCCTCCCATCCACGTCTACCTCCAGGTCCGCGACAGGTATATGCATATGTACACAAAAAAACCATATGGGTATATTTTTTATATTGATTTCACGAGAACTAACGTACATACAATTTTACAGGGACTGCCTCCCCGTCCACGCCCGTCTTCCCAGCGACAGGTAAATTTTATAGTTGTTTATTTGAAATTCATAATTTCTAATGTGTATGAAATTTTGCAGGGACTGCCTCCCCGTCCACGCCCGTCGTCCCAGCGACAGGTAATTTTCTACATGTTGTTTATTTGAAATTCATAATTTCTAATGTGTATGAAATTTTGCAGGGACTGCCTCCCCGTCCACACCCGTCGTCCCAGCGACAGGTAATTTTCTACATTGTTGTTTATTGAAATTCATAATTTCTAATGTGTATGAAATTTTGCAGGGACTGCCTCTCCGTCCACACCCGTCGTCCCAGCGACAGGTAAATTTCTATATTTGTTTATTTGAAATTCATAATTTCTAATGTGTATGAAATTTTGCACGGACTGCCTCCCCGTCCACGCCACCTTCGTCTTCTTCCTTACCACAAGGTAAACAATGTTTCAATAGATTAGTATGTTTGGTCTCTTGCAATTTATACAATAAAAGTGTACTAAATTGTTTTCAACAGAGGTGGAGAGCCAGCATCCAGCAGCTGAGGAGGGGCCTCAGCTACCAGGACGACAACCATGCTGGATCTCAGGGTAAAGTTCATCATCTCAGTGTTACTGTATTTGTTATTAGGATATACTTTCATGTAGAAAATAATGTGGAATTGCAGGGGGAAGATAGATCCCAGTCCTGCTTCCCGCTATATTACAACGCTGGTCCACGCACATATTCCAGGACCAGTGGATGCATGGAGAGACTTCCCGGTGCCAGTCCGGATTTATTATTTGACATGTTTACGGTATTTTTATTTTTTAGAAGAGTTGAAGTCATTTATTCAATTATTATTAATTTGGGTTTATTGCAGAATGTGATTAATTTTATTTCTTTACAGCGGAGGTTCGCGTTCACGAGACCCGAGGATCTCCCTCGGGCTCGAGCCGTCTGGGAGATTACGGCCCAGACTAATTTAAGAAAGTCGATGTGGGAGGCACGGGACAAGACAATGAAGACCACAGGAAACCGGGATCCTATGGCTTGGGTGGATTACGGCCCTGTTTGGCTGCGGACGGACTATTGGGAGTCCCTTTGCGCGCGTTGGGCTGCTGGACCATGGCAGCAGCGGTCACAGGCGGCAATACGCAACAGAGCAACTCAACCGGAGAAGAATGTGCATACTAGTGGATCCGTATCTTATGCGACCCATAGTCAAAAATGGTAAGTATTTATTGTTCGATTCATATATACATATGGATTATATTGTGAAAGTAACTAATTTTGTTGAATTTTAAGCATCACGACCTGGAGCGTGCCCCTACTTTCCGCGAGTTATTTGACCGGACTCATAAGCGGAAGGGGACGGATGACTATGTTACCGAGAGTGCCCGCACGATTGCTGTAAGTCAAGCTTTAAATTATGAATTCAATTATGATATTAAAGTAATTTGTTTTCAATAATTTAATTTTAAATTATTTTACAGGAGACGTACGACAGGACGATGGCGGAGTGCTACACAGAGGGCACTCCCCAGCCAGATTTGGATGCGGACGCTTGGGTCGAGGCAGCGGGAGTGCCGAGGAAGGGTCGAGTGTACGGCTTTGGGGACAGCCTGGATACTCATCGAGTGTTGTCCTCATATGCCAGTTCGATCGCTCCTTCGGCACACGCGAGTTCATCTTCTGCGCCGCCCGTCAGTGGTGTAGAGGACATTAGAGGCATCATTCGGGTGGAGCTACGTACAGAGCTACAGACGCAGCGGGAAGAGCTACAGACGCAGTGGGTACAGCTACAGGCGCAGCAGGTACAGATAGAGACGCAGCGGCTACAGCTACAGACACAGTTCAGCGATAGGTTAAGCAGTTCATGTCAATAATGCAGGGAGTACGCCCCACACAGCCAGCAGCTCAGGTCAGTATTAGTTTAATTTCATATACTTAGGATTGGGTCGGGGTTCAATTCACAGATCTAAGAAACACCTAAGTATATATAAAGCGTCAAAACACACAACCCGGGGGTCCAAAATCCCAATAGGGATCGGATCGGCGTGCCGTTTTCTCCGACACGACCGGGTGGGTTAAAGTGACGTGTGGGAACTGACGGAATCCAATTTGGATCTCCGGATTGGGTTGAGCATTCAAATGACAGATCTAAAAAACACCCAAGTATATATAAAGGTCAAAACACACAACCCGGGGGTCTAAAATCCCAAATAGGGATCAATCGACGTGCCGTTTTCTCCGACACGACCGGGTGGGTTAAAGTGACGTGTAGAAACTGACGGAATCCAATTTGGATCCCCGGATTGGGTTGGGCATTCAATGACGGATCTAAAAAAACACCAAGTATATATAAAAGGTTAAAACACACAACCGGGCATCCAAAATCCCAAATAGGGATCCAATCGACGTGCCGTTTTCTCCGACACGACCGGGTGGGTTAAAGTGACGTGTAGAAACTGACGGAATCCAATTTGGATCCCCGGATTGGGTTGGACATTCAAAGGACGGATCAAAAAACACGGTCAACCATATATAAATGGTTAAAACACGCAACCGGGGGTCCAAAATCCCAAATAGGGATCGGATTGGCGTGCCGTTTTCTCCGACACGACCGGTGGGTTAAAGTGACGTGTAGAAACTGACGGAATCCAATTTGGATCCCCGGATTGGGTTGGGCATTCAATTGACGGATCTAAAAACAGGTAAGTATATATAAAAGGTTAAAACACACAACCAGGGGGTCCAAAATCCCAAATAGGGATCAATCGACGTGTCGTTTTCTCCGACACGACCGGGTGGTTAAAGTGACGTGTAGAAACTGACGGAATCCAATTTGGATCCCCGGATTGGGTTGGACATTCAATGGACGCATCTAAAAACACGGTTAACTATATATAAATGGTTAAAACACGCAACCCGGAGCCCAAAATCCCAAATAGGGATCCAATCGACGTGCTGTTTTCCCCGACACGACCGGGTGGGTTAAAGTGATGTGTAGAAACTGACGGAATCCAATTTGGATCCCCGAATTAGGTTGGACATTCAATGGACGGATCAAAAAACACGGTCAACCATATAAATGGTTAAAACACGCAACCCGGTGGTCCAAAATCCCAAATAGGGATCGGATCGGCGTGCCGTTTTCTCTGACACGACCGGGTGAGTTAAAGTGACGTGTAGAAACTGACGGAATCCAATTTGGATCCCCGGATTAGGTTGGGCATTCAATTGACGGATCTAAAAACAGGTAAGTATATATAAAAGGTTAAAACACACAAGCCGGTGGTCCAAAATCCCAAATAGGAATCCAATAGACGTGCCGTTCTCTCCGACACGACTGGGTGGGTTAAAGTGACGTGTAGAAACTGACGGAATCCAATTTGGATCCCCGGATTGGGTTGGACATTCAAAGGATGGATCTAAAAATACGGTCAACCATATATAAATGGTTAAAACACGCAACCCGGGGGGCCAAAATCCCAAATAGGGATCCAATCGACGTGCCGTTTTCTCCGACACGACCGAGTGGGTTAAAGTGACGTGTAGAAACTGACGGAATCCAATTTGGATCCCCATATTGGCTTGGACATTCAAAGGACGGATCTAAAAACACGGTCAACGATATATAAATGGTTAAAACACGCAACGCAGGGGTCCAAAATCCCAAATAGGGATCCAATCGACGTGCCGTTTTCTCCGACACGACGGGTGGGTTAAGGTGACGTGTAGAACTGACGGAATCCAATTTGGATCCCCGGATTGGGTTGGACATTCAAAGGGCAGATAAAAATACGGTCAACCATATATAAATGGTTAAAACACGCAACCCGGGGGTCCAAAATCCCAAATAGGGATCCAATCGACGTGCCGTTTTCTCCGACACGACCGGGTGGGTTAAAGTGACTTGTAGAAACTGACGGAATCCAATTTGGATCCCCGGATTGGGTTGGACATTCAAAGGACCGATCTAAAAACACGGTCAACCATATATAAATGGTTAAAACACGCAACCCGGGTGTCCAAAATCCCAAATAGGGATCCAATCGACGTGCCGTTTTCTCCGACACGACCGGGTGGGTTAAAGTGATGTGTAGAAACTGACGGAATCCCATTTGGATCCTCGGATTGGGTTGGACATTCAAAGGACGGATCTAAAAACACGGTCAACCATATATAAATGGTTAAAACACGCAACCCGGGGTTCAAAATCTCAAATAGGGATCCAATCGATGTGCCGTTTTCTCCGACACGACCGGGTGGGTTAACGTGACGTGTAGAAACTGACGGAATCGAATTTGGATCCCCAGATTGGATTGGACATTCAAAGGACGGATCTAAAAGCACGGTCAACCATATATAAATGGTTAAAACACACAACCCGGGGGTCCAAAATCCCAAATAGGGATCCAATCGACGTGCCGTTTTCTCCGACACGACCGGGTGGGTAAAGTGACGTGTAGAAACTGAAGGAATCCAATTTGGATCCCCGGATTGGGTTGACATTCAAAGGATGGATCTAAAAAACACGTCAACCATATATAAATGGTTAAAACACACAACCCGGGGGTCCAAAATCCCAAATAGGGATCCAATCGACGTGCCGTTTTCTCCGACACGACTGGGTGGGTTAAAGTGACGTGTAGAAACTGACGGAATCCAATTTGGATCCCCGGATTGGGTTGGACATTCAAAGGACGGATCTAAAAACACGGTCAACCATATATAAATGGTTAAAACATGCAACCCGGGGGTCCAAAATCCCAAATAGGGATCCATTGGACGTGTCGTTTTCTCCGACACGACCGGGTGGTTAAAGTGACGTGTAGAAACTTACGGAATCCAATTTGTATCCCCGGAATGGGTTGGACATTCAAAGGACGGATCTAAAAACACGGTCAACCATATATAAATGGTTAAAAGACGCAACCTGGGGGTCAAAAATCCCAATAGGGATCCAATCGACGTGCCGTTTTCTCCGACACACGACCGGGTGGGTTAAAGTGACGTGTAAAAACTGACAGAATCCAATTTGGATCCCCGGATTGGGTTGACATTCAAAGGTCCGATCCAAAAACACGGTCAACCATATATAAAGGTCAAAACACGCAACCCGGGGGTCTAAAATCCCAAATAGGGATCCAATCGACGTGCCGTTTTCTCCGACACGACCGGGTGGGTTAAAGTGACGTGTAGAAACTGACGGAATCAAATTTGGATCCCCGGATTGGGTTGGGCATTCAATTGACGGATCTAAAAACAGACAAGTATATATAAAAGGTTAAAACACACAACCCGGGCATCCAAAATCCCAAATAGGGATCCAATCGACGTGCCGTTTTCTCTCCGACACGACCGGGTGGGTTAAAGTGACGTGTAGAAACTGACGGAATCCAATTTGGATCCCCGGATTGGGTTGGACATTCAAAGACGGATCAAAAAACACGGTCAACCATATATAAATGGTTAAAACACACGCAACCCGGGGGTCCAAAATCCCAAATAGGGATCGGATTGGCGTGCCGTTTTCTCCGACACGACCGGGTGGTTTAAGTGACGTGTAAAAACTGACAGAATCCAATTTGGATCCCCGGATGGGTTGGACATTCAAAGGACCGATCCAAAAACACGGTCAACCATATATAAATGGTAAAAACACGCAACCCGGGGGTCCAAAATCCCAAATAGGGATCCAATAGACGTGCCGTTTTCTCCGACACGACGGGTGGGTTAAAGTGACGTGTAGAAACTGACGGAATCAAATTTGGATCCCCGGATTGGGTTGGACATTCAAATGACGGATCTAAAAACACGGTCAACCATATATAAATGGTTAAAACACGCAACCCGGGGGTCCAAAATCCCTAATAGGGATCCAATCGACGTGCCGTTTTCTCCAACACGACGGGTGGGTTAAAGTGACGTGTAGAAACTGACGGAATCCAATTTGGATCCCCGGATTGGGTTGGACATTCAAAGGAAGGATCTAAAAACATGGTCAACCATATATAAATGGTTAAAACACGCAACCCGGGGGTCCAAAATCCCAAATAGGGATCCAATCGACATGCCGTTTTCTCCGACACGACCGGGTGGGTTAAAGTGACGTGTAGAAACTGACGGAATCCAATTTGGATCCCCGGATTGGGTTGGCATTCAAAGGATGGATCTAAAAACACGGTCAACCATATATAAATGGTTAAAACACGCAACCCGGGGGTCCAAAATCCCAAATAGGGATCCAATGGACGTGTCGTTTTCTCCGACATGACCGGATGGGTTAAAGTGACGTGTAGAAACTGACGGAATCCATTTGGATCCCCGGATTGGGTTGGACATTCAAAGGACGGATCTAAAAACCACGGTCAACCATATATAAATGGTTAAAAGACGCAACCTGGGGGTCCAAAATCCCAAATAGCGATCCAATCGACGTGCCGTTTTCTCCGACACGCCGGGTGGGTTAATGTGACGTGTAGAAACTGACAGAATCCAATTTGGATCCCCGGATTGGGTTGGACATTCAAAGGACCGATCTAAAAATACGGTCAACCATATATAAATGGTAAAAACACGCAACCCGGGGGTCCAAAATCCCAAATAGGGATCCAATCGACATGTCGTTTTCTCCAACACGACCGGGTTGGTTAAAGTGACGTGTAGAAACTGACGGAATCAAATTTGGATCCCCGGATTGGGTTGGACATTCAAATGACGGATCTAAAAACACGGCAACCATATATAAATGGTTAAAACACGCAACCGGGGGTCCAAAATCCCAAATAGGGATCCAATCGACGTGCCGTTTTCTCCAATACGACCGGGTGGGTTAAAGTGACGTATAGAAACTGACGGAATCCATTTGGATCCCCGGATTGGGTTGGACATTCAAAGGACGGATCTAAAAACACGGTCAACCATATATAAATGGTTAAAACACGCAACCTGGGGGTCCAAAATCCCAAATAGGGATCCAATCGACGTGCCGTTTTCTCCGACACGACCGGGTGGGTTAAAGTGACGTGTAGAAACTGACGGAATCCAATTTGGATCCCCGGATTGGGTTGGCATTCAAAGGACGGATCTAAAAACACGGTCAACCATATATAATGGTTAAAACACGCAACCGGGGGTCCAAAATCCAAAATAGAGATCCGATCGACGTGCCGTTTTCTCCGACACGACGGGTGGGTTAAAGTGATGTGTAGAAACTGACAGAATCCAATTGGATCCTCGGATTGGGTTGGACATTCAAAGGACGGATCTAAAAACACGGTCAACCATACATAAATGGTTAAAACACGCAACCCGGGGGTCCAAAATCCAAATAGGGATCCAATCGACGTGCCGTTTTCTCCAACACGACCGGGTGGGTTAAAGTGACGTTTAGAAACTGACGGAATCCAATTTGGATCCCCGGATTGGGTTGGACATTCAAAGGACGGATCTAAAAACACGGTCAACCATATAAATGGTTAAAACACGCAACCCGGGGGTCCAAAATCCGAAATAGGGATCCAATCGACGTGTCGTTTTCTCCAACACGACCGGGTGGGTTAAAGTGACGTGTAGAAACTGACGGAATCCAATTTGGATCCCCGGATTGGGTTGGACATTCAAAGGACGGATCTAAAAACACGGTCAACCATATATAAATGGTTAAAACACGCAACCTGGGGGTCCAAAATCCCAAATAGGGATCCAATCGACGTGCCGTTTTCTCCGACACGACCGGGTGGGTTAAAGTGACGTGTAGAAACTGACGGAATCCAATTTGGATCCCCGGATTGGGTTGGGCATTCAAAGGACGGATCTAAAAACACGGTCAACCATATATAAATGGTTAAAACACGCAACCCGGGGGTCCAAAATCCAAAATAGAGATCCGATCGACGTGCCGTTTTCTCCGACACGATCGGGTGGGTTAAAGTGATGTGTAGAAACTGACAGAATCCAATTGGATCCTCGGATTGGGTTGGACATTCAAAGGACGGATCTAAAAACACGGTCAACCATATATAAATGGTTAAAACACGCAACCGGGGGTCCAAAATCCCAAATAGGGATCCAATCGACGTGCCGTTTTCTCCAACACGACGGGTGGGTTAAAGTGACGTGTAGAAACTGACGGAATCCAATTTGGATCCCCGGATTGGGTTGGACATTCAAAGGACGGATCTAAAAACACGGTCAACCATATATAAATGGTTAAAACACGCAACCCGGGGGTCCAAAATCCGAAATAGGGATCAATCGACGTGTCGTTTTCTCCAACACGACGGGTGGGTTAAAGTGACGTGTAGAAACTGACGGAATCCAATTTGGATCCCCGGATTGGGTTGGACATTCAAAGGACGGATCTAAAAACACTGTCAACCATATATAAATGGTTAAAACACTCAACCCGGGGGTCCAAAATCCCAAATAGGGATCCAATCGACGTGCCATTTTCTCGACACGACCGGGTGGGTTAAAGGACGTGTAGAAACTGACGGAATCCAATTTGGATCCCCGGATTGGTTTGGACATTCAAAGGACGGATCTAAAAACAACGGTCAACCATATATAAATGGTTAAAACACGCAACCCGGGGGTCCAACATCCTAAATAGGGATCCATCGACGTCCGTTTTCTCCGACACGACCGGTGGGTAAAGTGTGACGTGTAGAACTGAGAAACGGAAATCCAATTGGATCCCCGGATTGGGTTGGGCATTCAATTGACGGATCTAAAAATAGGCAAGTATATATAAAAGGTTAAAACACACAACCCGGGGTCCAAAATCCCAAATAGGGATCCAATCGACGTGCCGTTTTCCTCCACGACACGACCGGTGGGTTAATGTGACGTGTAGAAACTGACAGAATCCAATTTGGATCCCCGGATTGGGTTGGGCATTCAAAGGACGGATCTAAAAACACGACCAAGCATATATAAATGGTTAAAAGACGCAACCCGGGGGGTCTAAAATCCCAAATAGAGTTCCGATCGACGTGCCGTTTTCTTTCCTCCGACACGACCGGGTGGGTTAAAGTGACTTGTGGGAACTGACGGAATCCAATTTGGATCTCCGGATTGGGTTGGGCATTCAAAGGACGGATCTAAAATCACCCAAGGCGAAAATGATGGATCTAAAAATAGTATTGTATTAAGCTTGAGAAATAATCACATGTTTTAAATTTTATTTTTGAAAATACTGTATGTCTTTTATTTATTATTAATGTTTCTCATTTTAATTTGTTTTAATATAGGATCCAGCTCCAGACGATGACGAGGCAGGGACAGCAGACGATCCAGCAGATCTATGTTGATTTTTGTATTCATTATTCTATATGATTTTATATTTATTGTAATTTATGATTTTATGTTGATTGTTAGTATTTGTTAAATTTATGAATATTGTAGCAGGTACGACATTGTAGCAATGTTGACAAATCATTTTTATTTGCCTATTTAAAAAAAAAAATTGTGTATTTTTCAACGGATTTTCCGACGATAAGTATCCGTCGGAATGTATAAATTACCGACGAAAAAAATACTGTCGGTAATACCTTCGGAAAGTACTGACGGATTGGCCGACGGATATGTATCCATCGGAACGGATAAATTACCGACGGCTAAATACCGTCGGGAATTCCGTCGGAAAATACTGACGGTTTACCGACGTATACGTATCCGTCGGAAAGGATAATATACCGACGGCTAAACACCGTCGGCAATTCCATCGGAAAATACTGACGGCCTTACCGTCGGATTATATCTCTCGGAGGTTTCGATCGAATTCCGACGGAATTGTCATCCGTCGGAAATTGCTGACCATGTATTTCTGACGAAAGTTTCCGACGAGCTTTGGACGGAAAGCGGTCGGAAGGCTCCTTTTCCGACGGATGACCGACGGATTTCCGACAGATTCAGTCCGTCAAATAGCGCATTTTCTTGTAGTGTGAGGAGTTGGGTGTGATCTAAAATGAAGTACCTCTTACCGTGGTGTATAGCTCATCATGCGCTGAGTTCCCCATATGTTGAAGAACTCCATCACCAGCGATCGAAGGGTATCGCTTGTGGGAGTACAAGAGACCGTCCAGCCGTGGGTGTCGAAGAGGGGCTGCAGATGTGGGAACATGTGTTCGAGGGAAACAAAATCCATGTAGCGTGGCTGCACAAGTGCTGGAAGCTCCTCGAACCCTAGTAAGTTGAAGATCTTGAGGAACAATGAGTTTCGGGAGACGGTCCGGTCCCGGTGCTTGCTTCTGCGTTCTGCAGGTGCCCCTGAGCCTTCCCCGACTTTGGGTGAGATGGGACGCCGACGGAGGCAAGACGTTTGCCCTTGGGAGCCATGGAGAAGGAGATGCACGAGGGAGATAGGATCCTGAAAGAGGAGGAAGACAAGAGGAAGAAGGGACAAGAAGGAGAGGATTCTGGTGTTGGTTTCCTGGAGAGAGGGGTTTAGGGTTGAGAGAGGGATGAAAGCACCTTTTGGAGGAAGGTAAGAGGTGAAGAGTTGTGTTTCCCCCTTTGGATGTATTTAAAAGAAGTTTGAACGAAGGGAGGCCCACAAAATTCGGCCAAAAGAGGCGCCGGTTAGGCTTCTGAACTGGCCAGAAGGTAGGCTATCGACAGGCGCCTTGTAGCTATCGACAACTATTGGCCAGAAGTGTTCTAAAAGGGGATTTTGACAGAAATTGATGGGGAATGAGTATCCAAATGGGATTTTAAGGTTGAGAACTGGTTTATACCCATTGCAAAGTGTCATACACCTAAATGTTAAGACATATAAAGGTTCTACAATGGTTAAGAGATAATACTCAGAGAATCTTAAGTTATAACTTTAGAATACACCGTTCAAAACATATGAAAATAAGATAACCCATTTGAATAAAACTGTTGTGGAAAAACATAGTCCTTGGTGGGTGACGTTCATTTGGTAAGCAAAAGTAATGTTTACATGAACAATCAACCATAAACAACAAATTTCCCTTGATTTAAAAACATGGAGGCTTCACTCTATTTCTCGCATTGAACTGTATCATCAAGGTTATGTGGGAAAATGTGGTAATTAGGTACACTTTCACCTTTTGACGTGATGGTAGATATTTGTGATGCCCATACCCCCAGTTACTCAGTGTAGGTGACCATCATACCATTGTGCAGAGATATACATAAACTTTTTGATGTGAAGACAGACATTTGTGATGCCCATGTCCCTCGTTACTCAGTGATGCACATCATTGCTCTGCCTCTTTGCCATTTGAATTTTGAATTTAGAAATAGGTAGCCATTCTCCTTTTTTTTATTTATTAAATCAAGTGCCAAAAGTTATTTAAGGTCAAAGGCCAATGTAAAACATTAAGTTTAACAACATTCTTACTTGTCAATCCATTTCAGAAAGATGATCATCCACAAGGATTTATTCAAGTGAGTTAGGTTAAAGCCATTAGATTTGTTCAATGTATTCTAGATGATACAAGCTAGATTCAAGGACATAATATTATTTCAAATTCATTGTGATTAATGTAATGTCTTTGGTACCATGGAAATATGAAAGGTTGCAATGAATATTAATGCCCAATTCTCCCCTTACTCATAGATAATGAACATACTCATGGAGAAATTTTAAGGAATGTTGAGGAATTCAAACATGAGAACCATCTGTCGACAACAAGGATGGGGCTGTCGACAGCTATTGTGAAACAAGCAAACTGGTGATCTGGAAGTGGTCATCTGTCGACAGCTAAAGAAGGAGCTGTCGACAGCTACTGTTGCACAGTAGAAATGTGGTTCTGGGAGAGGGGATCTGTCGACAGCTGGTGGTCTGGCTGTCGACAGGTACATGAAAACTCAGTTTTAAGGCATTGAATAGACTGACATGAAGACTAAGAGTTTGAGAAATAATGACATAATAATATGAAGAATATCTCTCAAACATTTTTCTCAACCTACCTTGACTTACTCCCCATAGTGTGTGCATGTGATTACTCAACATTCAAACAATTCAAGCAATGTCACCTATTCCTATGCATGCCAAGCATTTGCACAAAGAATAAACATCCATTAGCATGTGAGCACCAAAGTTTCATTCTTTTTAAGAGATAAATGTGCCAATAAGGTTGATGTCCTCTATGTGCATATAGACTATGGATACTTGGCGGAGGATTTTTCCTCAGGCATGATGATAGTTTTCGAACAAGCTTGACTTGTTCTTCCACATTTCACAATTTAATATAACACATAGTAATCACACATAGAGATCATTGAATTTACATAAGCCCATTTCTCTTCTCAGTGTTGTGAATCTATCTTTAGACAATGGTTTTCTGAAGATATCAGCCAATTGTTTTTCAATGGGAATGAAGCTAAGCTCCAAGGACGTGTTGGCTACCTCATCTCTCAAAAATGATATCTTGTTTCAATGTGTATTGTCCTTGAGTGTTGAATTGGGTTTTTGGAAAGGTTGATAGCACTAGTGTTGTCACATAGAATAGGTGTCCATCCAATGTCAATGTTGTAATCGCACAGTTGACTTTTGATCTACAACACTTGAGCTGCACAACTCCCTGCGGCGATATATTCTGCCTCTGCAGTGGAGAGTGCAACTCAGTGTTGCTTCTTGGATGCCCACGAAACCATGCAACATCCTAGAAATTGACAATACCCACTAGTGCTCTTTCTATCAATTTTACACCAGCATAGTCAGCATCAGAATATGAGATCAAGTCAAAACTACTACCTGCTGGATACCACAAACCCAAATCATATGAACCTGAGAGATATCGAAAAATCCTTTTAACTGCAACTAAATGGCTTTCCTTTGGACTAGATTGATATCTAGCACAAAGGCAGAAACTGTATTGAATATCCGGCAAACTTGCAGTAAGGTAAAGGAGAGAGCCAATCATACCTCAGTATTGCTTTGCATCTACCACTTTACCTTTCTCATCATTTTCTAATCTTACACTTGTGCTCATTGGAGTAGAGGCTGGCTTGGCTTGTTCAAACTAAAATTTTTTCAGCAACTTCTTCACATATTTCTCTTGATTGATAAAGAAGCCATCTTCATATTGTTTTACCTGCAGCCAAGGAAGAATTGAAGCTCCCCAATTAAACTCATCTCAAATCACTATGCATGTGTTTTGAAAATTCTTCACACAGTGAGGAGTTAGTGGAACCAAAAATGATGTCGTCCACATAGACTTGAACAACAATTATATCATTGCGAACACATTTAGTAAAGAGAGTTTGGTCCACCTTATCTTTTGAGTTGTTTTTATTGACCAAGAAATTGCTCAGTCTGTCGTACCAAGCTCAGGGTGCCTGTTTTAAACCATAGAGAGCTTTGTGCAATTTATAACATGGTTAGGCTTATCATTATCCTCAATCTAGGTGGTTGAGAAACATAGACTTCTTCTTTGATGTAACCATTTAAGAAGGCAGTTTTAACATCCATTCGAAAAAGTTTGAATTTGTTAGAACATGCATATGCTAACAATATTTTAACTGCCTCAAGCCTAGCTACTGGTGCAAAGGATTCTTCAAAGTCTACCCCAAATTCTTGATTATACCCTTGGCTACCAGTCTAGCTTTGTTTCTCACCCTTTACCCTCTTGATTTAGCTTATTCCTAAATACCCATCTTGTTCCAATTACAGAGATTTCAGAGGTCCTGTGAACTAAGCTCCAAACATTGTTCCTTTCAAATTGCCCAAGTTCCTCATGCATAGCATCTATCCAAGAGTTTTCTTTTAGTGCCTCTTCAACATTTTAGGTTCCACTTGAGAGACAAATGCTAAATGATCTTGTTCAACAATGTGTCTAAAGTGAGACCTAGTGTGAACTCTATCATTTACATTTCCAATAACATTCTCAAGTGGGTGAGCTTTTGAGTACCTGACATTTCTGATTTTTGAAGGACCTGGTTGATCTTGTTCTTGAGGATGTTGCTCTTGAGGAATTTGTTCCTAGGGATTTTGATCTTGAGGATTTTGATCATTTGGGTCAGCTTCTTCAGGCCTTTCGACAGCCTCTTCATGGTCTATCAACAGTGGCTTCTCATCTTGGTCTTCAAGGATTTTTCCTTCTTCTTCATCATAGCTGGAAGCAGTTGACTTGTTAGTCTTTGCATGAGACTCATCAAAAACAACATGTGGAGTCTCTTCCACAATTTTGTTTTTCTTATTAACACTCTATAAGCTCTAGAGTGTTCTGAATAGCCTACAAAAATACCTGGATCACTTTTGGCTTCAAATTTATCTAAATCAACATTGTCATTGTTATGGATAAAAACTTTGGAGCTAAGGATCCTGAAATACCCAATACTGGGTTTCTTACCTTTCAAGAGCTCATATGGGGTTTCCTTCACCACAGGTCTTACCATGGCTCGATTTAGGATGTAGCATGATGTATTTACTACTTCTGCCCAAAAACACCTTGAGAGTGGCTTTCAACCAGAAGAGTACGAGCCATTTCCACCAAGGTTCTGTTCTTTCTCTCCACAACTCCATTTTTGTTCCGGAGTCCTTGGAGAGGAATACTTGTGATCAATGCCTTGGTTCCTGCAGAAATCAGAAAAAGAATTATTGTCAAACTCTCCCCCATGATCAGTGCTGATTGAGCATATCTTGTTTATGTTCCCATGCTCAATGTTATTAAGGAACTTTTCAATATTTTTCAGAACTTCATTTTTATGAGCTAGGAATTTAACCCAAGTGAACCTAGAAAAATCATTTATAATGACAAACCCAAAATGTTTACCATTGAGACTGAGTGTTCTAGTAGGTCCAAAAAGGTCCATGTGCAACAATTCATAAGTTTTGAAGTGATTATGAGAGCTTTGGATTTGAATGATTTTATGGTTTGTTTTCCCTATGCACATGCATAAAAAAGCTCACATTTTTATTGAAGAAATTTAAGGAAGTCCACTTACCAGTTTCATCCTCATTATCTTGTGCAACACATTGTAGCTAGCATGGCCTAGCCTTCGGTGCCATAAAGACAATTCATCCTGCCTATTTGCAACAAGGCACAAATTTTTGTTTTCTGATTCATCTAGATCAACTAGATAGATGTTATTTACTCTTTTACCAGAAAACTTTTCATCTCCTGAAATTTTATCAATGATTTGGCATGCGTTTATCACACATCTGACTGATGCTCAAGAGATTGTGATTTACACCATCAACTAAAAGCACATTATCTATTGAGTTGGAAGCACACTTACCTACCTTACCTATGCCAATTATTTGGCCTTTGTTGTTACCTCCAAAACACAACTTGTTTCGCCATCTTTTTCAACCAGCAAATAGAATTTATCTTTGTCGCCCGTAATGTGCCTCGAACAGCCACTATCCAAGTACTATTTGTTTTGATTTTAGGCTGTTAGGCATTCCTGCATAGATGGATCGGACAAGAGGTTTTGGTACCCAAATTACTTTGGGTCTGAATCTTTCATTCATGCCAAAAGTAAATGCTTTAGAATCCAAACTTGTTTGCATTTCAGCTTATTCAAATTTCCAGCATTGTGTTTCAGTATGTCCAAGTTTCTTACAACAGTTGCATGATGGTTTTTGAGTTTTTACAATCCTCTTACTGTTGTATTTAACTTGTGATTGCTTTTGGCCTTTTTGGTGCTTGGTTGGAATTCCTTTTTCTACATATTTCCGGGCCTATCGACAGGTCTCTTTGGGTCTATCGACAGTTTCTTAGCTTGTTGAACATATGAAGTTTTTTGTTTATTTTGCAATTGCTTACCTTTAGCTTGAGCATTCTTGCTTTTAGTTGGAGCTTGTTTACTTGTACTAGGACTGCAATTTACAAAAGATGTGATCAATTTTTCTCCAAGTTTCTTTTGTTTTTCAGGTTGAAATACAAGCCCATGCCTTGTTACATTTGTTTTAACTCCCAATACAGCATCAAGATTCTGCTTTCCTTTTACAAATCTTGTGTGATCTTCAGTTTTTCATTTGAGTTCCTCTTTAGCTTTTTCCATTTCTTTTTTGATCTCTTGATTCTCATGTTGAAGAGTTTCTACAAGTGTATTTAGGACTTGTTTTTCTTTTACATTTTCTTGAGTTTTTCTTTAATGCAATCCATTTCAGCAAGATGGCTTTCCTTTTCAATTTCCAGTACCTCAATTTCTTTAGTTAGAATTGCAATATGTTCATCATTAGATGTGCTATGAACAAGTGAGGTGATCTTCTTTTTAGTGCTTTATTTTCAGATTTATATTCATGAAAATTTTCAAACATCAAAGTATAAGCCTCTTCCCAATCATCAATAGTGTAATTTTCAAAGGAAGAGTTTACCTCATGGAGTCCTCACTCCTTGCCATTAAGCACTGGATCTCTTCATCTCCAGACCTTCCTTGAGCGCTATCCTCCTCGTCTTCATCACTCGAAGTCGCCATCATGGCCTTGGCTTTCTTGAAAGTGAACTTGTCCTTCTTCAGCTTCATCTTGAGCTCTGGGCATTCACCTCTCATGTGCCTTGGTTTCTTGCACTCATAGCACAAAATCATGTCAGATTTTTTATTAGACTCAAACTTATTTGAGAAATCTCTCTTTGGAAAAGTTTTGAAGTTACCTGAGCCTTTCTTTTTGAACCTAAGGAATTTTTTGAACTGTCTAGTGAGCATGGCCATTTCATCATGCTCACTATCACTAGACGGTTCAGATTCATCACTTTCTTGTTGTACCTCTTTCTTGGAGCTTGAAGAAATTTTGTTAGAGGCTTTTAAAGCAATGGATTTTCTAGGAGGAACCTAAGTTTCTTTTCTTTTTAGGTTTATTTCATAAGTCATTAGGGATCTAATTAGCTCTTCCAATTTCATTATGGAATGGTCTTTACACATCCTCAATGACGGTGGCCTTAGTATGCCAAGATGATGGAAAAGACCGAAGAATCTTCCTTACTATGTCACTCTCACTGTATTCTTTCTTAAGACCCTTTAAGCCGTTTATTATGATCATAACTAGCAAACATATCTGAAATTGTTTCTTCTTCATTTTTCATCTTAAACATTTCATATTCAGATACTAACATGCTAGCTTTAGTTTCTCTTACCTCAGACGTACCTTCGTATATCAGCTCTAATTTGTCCCCACATTCTTTTGCTGACTTGCATGTGGAGGCTCTAGAGAATTCTTTCGGATGCACGGCACACTGCATTGTATTCAAAGCACTCTAGTTCAGGGTTCCTTTACGGATTTGTTCTCTGGTCCAGGTGTCCTCATCAGCGGGAAGCTCATATGGGCCGTTGCTCACAATTTCCACAGCTCATAGCCTTGAGCTCTTAGAAACACCTGCATACAATTTTTTCAATAGGTGCGTCAGTGACATCAACGATGGGAGGCCTAGACACTGAGTGTCCTTCAACATAAATCCCTTGTTAGTTTCCATGAGACCGAATTTCTCCTGATCGTGAGATCAAGCTATTAAAGCGGTAAATCGGAGAACCTCGCTCTGATACCAATTGTAAGGTCCGCGGAATTATCTAAAACAGTAATCTAGAAGGGGGGTTGAATAATTACTACCAATTAAAAGCATTATGACCTCCTTTTTTAATCCAACACTGACTTATCGAAATCATAAACATATATGTATTGAATTCGAACTATGGTGTGTGCGCAAGTTGTGATTAGGAACTTAGCAATCTATCTACCGTGTGAACAATCACTCGTGGCTACCAAACATCTATCGTGGAAACAAGCAAACCACAAGACACGAAGATTTAAGGTGTTTTGAAGTACACAACTTGTGTATCCTACGTCCACCGTCCCCACACACACAAAAAGACTGCTTATCAAGCAAGTTCAATCAACAACACATACACTACGTTGTCTGATGTAAACACGCAATCAAAACAACACCACACGTTGATCAAGCACAAGGACGCTCGAACCACTACCACACACACATAATAGTGAAAAGTGGAAGGAAAGGAAGAGTTCTGACTTGAGAAATCAAATCCAGATGAGAACTCTTCGTGGTGGTCATCCAGAAGAACTCCAAGCTTAGTATGGATGATGATCAGATGATGGAGACCTTGAATCGTGGACGGACTGACTTCACTCCGCTCGTGAGATGGATCTTCCTCGCGCTGAACGGAGAGTTGAAGTAAAGTAGCAGAGACAGAGAGGCTTCTTCTTGGTTTTGCTTAGGGTTTGATATGGTGGCCTCTTACTGCGAAATACCTTCATATGATCTATATATATGGGTGTCCAAACATGGAGAGTCGTGCTACAAGGGAACACCACAATATAGATCATATCTTGACCATCTGTTATGACTTATCCTACGGCTGTCGATAGGCTCATCATAGCTATCGATAGGTACTGTTCAAATCTGGTTTCTAGAATCATGATGTTGCTGGAAAATTGGGGCTGTCGACAGGCGATCCCTGGCTATCGACAGGCAGCCTTATCTGTCGACAGATGCACTACAGTTGTCGATAACTACTGTTTCAATTGAGCTTCCATTAGCTTATTTATTCCTGGATGGTCTATCTGTCGACACATGGCTTGGGGCCTATCGACAGATGAATACTTGGTATATCTATCCAGACTTTTGCACTTGTATTTGGTTGCTTCTCTTTAGTGTTCATTCACACCTACATAAAAACATTTTAAGTAAGATATAATGAATACATGGATAATCATAGAAGCATTTATTCACTTGATCATCTCTTTCTGTCTTTGTCATTTTATCATGTTACAAACATCAATGCAATATCAATTAAGTCATTCATCATAAAACAATAAACAAAATCATCATACACATTTGAACTCAACAGTTAGATCATCTTTGAATATTCAGAGATGGCTCTGATACCACTTGTTGGCCCACTTACGGTTGGCAATAAGAATAGCCTAGAGGTGGGGGGGGTGAATAGGAAATTTGAAAACAAAGATAAAATCACCACTTGAAAACTTTGGTTAGTGAATGTAATTATGTGCAGTAGAGAGTAGCTGTGCGGAACAAATAATGAATAATCACACAAGAACAAAAAAATTATCGTAGTTTGGTACTTCCCCAATGGAAGACCTACGTCCAGTCCCCAAGCAAATCTTGAAATTTCAATAACCAGAGTACTATCCCCACAAGGATATACAAACCCCTAGCTCCCCGCTGGTCCTCTTCCTTTCTGAGTAGGAAGGAAACTCACTTCCGTTACAGGTCAAGAAGCCACCCTCCTGGAACAAATCTCAGTGCGGTTCTTCTAGACTTAAACCCCCAGCTAGGTTCTGCTGACACCAACCCCAGCTAGGTTCTTCCCTTAACCCAAGGGGAACACTGTGTACATTCTTACAGCCAGAATCCAGTAGCACCCCACTAGCATTCTCTTCACACAAGAAGATGAACATTGTATACAGTTCTACAGCTGGACACAAGCCTTTCTTAGAAAAGAAAAAACAGACTGAGAGCTATACAAGATGAACACTAAGAACTCAAACTCTTAGCTCACAAACTCTCCCCTAGATTTACAATGATGGACAAGAGTGTGGAGAGATAAAAGAAGCTTGAATGCTTGAAGACTTCAAATGGTTGCTTGTGTGCACACTTCTTCTTGTGCTCGAGCTCTTTCTCTTTTGCTTGGAATGTGTATGGCGTTGAGGCTTCTCACTAGATGTACACTCTGTCAGAAGGATTTTTAGGAAGGCTCTCTTCTTCTGCTTCAAACACTTCATCCTTTATAGAGTACAAAGATAGATCCATTGGAACTCTTCTAGCCATTGCTCATCTTCTTCTTCATCTGTTTCCTTCTTCTTCTGTCTAACAGACATCTTCATGTGTCTAATGGATGCTAACATAGGTCCAAGATATTTTGACTATGAGTAGAATAGTTCTATAGATAATTAATGCAAATAGGAAAATGTTAGACTACAGAAGTCTTCTGGTAGATAGCTCATACCTCTTTTTGCCTTACATCCATGATTCCTGCTGACAACATCTCACCTACCCTGAAGGATAGACCGGATGAAGATCTTCAGTTAGATAGAGAAATAATTACATAAACATGTGAAGTACATTTGAACTTTCATTTTGGTGCCACAGACATTTTGAAACATAGACGCAATCGATGTGAAACAACTATAATCGATGTGGCAATCGATATTCAAGTCATAACAGCAATCGATGTCTAAATATAACTATAATCGATGTGAATGAAGGCAATCAATGTTTAAAAAGGCAATCAATGTTTTATGAAGGCAATCATATTTTATAAAGACAATAGATGTTTTAAAGACAATCAATGTTTTATGAAGGCATTAATGTTTTATGAAGGCAATCGATTTTTATAAAGACAATCGATGTTTTAAGGACAATCAATGTTCAAGTTTAACAACAATCGATGTTTAAGTTAAAAGACAATCGATGTTCAAATAGCCGGCAATCGATAACCACCTCAACTGGTTACGAAAGCAATCGATATGCTCTTTGACTGGTTAAGAAATATAACGTAGTCAGTCGATGTGACACTTTGACTGGTGAAAATAGCAAGTAGTCGGTCGAAGTTAAACTTTGGATATGACAAAGTTTAACTTCGCATAGAATGGAAAACAACGCAGATGGACGAAGTGAACTTCGTATGTAGCTTTGGATATGACGAAGTTCACTTCGTATATGATGAAGTGAACTTCGGATATGACAAAGTGACACTTCAACTGATCAAGACAAAAACAAGCATGACGAAGTGCCGGCTTCAAATATAATGAAGTGGACTTCGAATATGACGAAGTAAGCTTCGATTGATCATGATAAAACATGCATGATGAAGTTGAAACTCAGTGTAAATCTATAATATGATAATGCAAGAATATATTGTATTCATGGAGAATCATGATATAAAATATATTAATGATATTTTAGTTAAACATGGGTTTTTTTATCACCAAAATAAAAAGGATAAATATAGGAGTGGTTCAACAGGCGGTAGCGACGCAGTGGCAGCAGCAGGCCACTACTGCAGACCTTCGCTCAGATGTTGTCACGGGAGCTAGATGTGTTTGGCTACAGGGACTTGTGGCCAACCAGGCAGAGTTGGTACGTTTATGCACTGAGATAGTGTCACAGTAGATCTACATTGACGAGCTCTGGAACATGATGGCGATGTTTAGTCAGAGCAGGAGTAGGAGCCCGAGTAGGCACGATACGAGCGGGGTGAGTGAGCCCTTCGTTCAGCAGTAGCTAGTGGGTTCCTCCAACCATAGGAGAATGAGGAGGAGGAGAGATGATGCCAAGGAGAGGCGAATGCCAGAGAGTGTACCAAAGGAGAGTAGGTAGAGAAGAGATTTACACACGGCAGTTTAGAGTGCTGGAAGATAGCAAGAAAATGCCTGAAATGCGGAAATACTGAGCATTAGATTAGAGACTACCCACGACTTTAGTAGTTTGTGCCAAGAGGAGCTCCAACCCCAACAATAGCAATGACAGCGGTACTAGTGGCCGTGAAGCCAAGAAGGCCTTGAGCACAAGCACGAGTGTACGCACTTGCACATGAGGATTTAGATAAGGTAGAGAATGTCATGAAAGGTACTGTCTTAGTTATGGGTGTGCAGGCTCGAGTATTGCTTGATACAGCTACTACACACTCGTTTGTTTTCGAGTGGTTTGCTAGGTAGTTGCTTGAAGAGGCAGGTGTGGAACCAGAAGACTTAGAGTCTCCTTTGTCAGTGCATACCCCAACAGGTACTATACCAACCAGGAAGTGTATCCCATCCTTACCTATGTGCATTGAAGACTAGGGTTTGTTTGGGTGGTTCTACTTGCTCAAAATGAAGGACTATGATACTATACTTGGTCTGGATTGGCTTGAGGAGCACTATGCTTTGGTCAATTGCAGGAGGAAGAGAATTACTTTCCGTATTCCTGGAGAGGATCAGTTCTCACATCCTTTCCCTAGGAATCTGTTGGGAAAGTTTGCGATCTCCGCTATGAAAGCTATGAGAATGGTGAACAAGGGTTGTGACGCTTTTCCTGCCAGTGTGGTCTAATTCCTGAGGCTGATCAGCCAACCACCTTAAGGTGATCAAGGTTGTATAGGAGTTCCCAGACATGTTCCTGATGATTTGTTTGGATTGCCACCAGCAAGGGAGTTAGAGTTTACTATTAAGTTGCTTCTAGGCACATCACCTATCTCTAAGGCTCCCTACCTGATGGCACCTGCAGAGTTAGTTGAACTAAGGAAGCAATTGCAGAGTTGTTCGATAAGGGCTTTATTCACCCTAGCGTTTCACCATAGGGCACACCTGTACTGTTCTTAAAGAAGAAGGATGGTTCCTTAGATTGTGCAACGACTACAGAAAGCTCAACCAGGTGATGGTGAAGAATAAGTACCTCTTGCAGCGCATTGATGACTTGTTCGATCAACTCTAGATGTATTTGTGTTCTCCAAGATCGATCTGTGTTTAGGTTACCATCAATTGAGGATCAAGGAGGAGGATGCTTCGAAGACAGCATTCAAGACTTGTTATGGACACTACGAGTTCCTTGTGCTTCCTTTTGGTCTGACTAACACCCCTGCAGTGTTCATGGATCTCATGAACAATGTATAGGCCATACTTGGAATTTTGTTGTGGTGTTCATAGACGATGTGTTAATTTACTCCCCTGATGAAGCTACACACCATGAGCACCTGAGGACAGTCCTAGAGGTTCTACGTGAGCACAAGTTGTACCCCAAGTTATATCCCAAGTTCAACAAGTGTGACTTCTGGATACGTGAGGTTCACTTCCTTGGGCATGTCATCTCAAGCACTGGAGTTTTCATTGATCCAACGAAGGTTCAGGCAATGTTAGAATGGGAGACTCCGAGGACACCATCTGAGATCATGAGCTTTCTTGGTCTAGCTAGTTACTATAGGTGGTTTATATAAGGCTTTGCCTCCATAGTCGTGCCTTTGACCAAGCTAACCAGGAAGGGAGTTAAGTATGTATGGTTCGAGGAGTGTGAGAATAGTTTCCAGAAGCAGAAGACAAGGCTGATGTCTGCACGCGTGTTGATACTACCAAGTGGTGCCGATGGTTTTGCGATCTACTCAAATGCTTCGCAGATAGGCATTGGTTGTGTTCTGATGCATCATGGTAAGGTGGTTGCCTATGCTTCTCGTCAACTAAAGAAGCATAAGCGTAACTATCCGACCCATGACTTGGAGTTAGCACCGTTGTCCATGCACTGAAGATTTGGAGACACTATCTATATGGTGTCAGGTTTGAGGTGTTCATAGACCACAAGAGTTTGATGTACTTGTTCTCCCATAAGGAGTTGAACTTGTGGCAGAGGAGATGGATCGAGTTCCAGAAGGACTACGATTGTGAGCTTAAGTACCATCCAGGGAAGGCGAACGCCGTAGCATATGCCCTTAGTAGGAAAAGATCCTTACTTTAAGAGGATTGGAAGATGTTAGAAGATGCGGCATGTGCCATGACTGTGTTAGAGCCTCAGTTGTAACACCCCATATAAGAATATGTTAAATGGACTAAATCAACAAACTAGCAACAACTCGAACTAGTCATTTTTAGAGCTCGAGCAGGAAAAGAACTCTGAAGTTAAGCATGCTCATCTGGGAGTAATCCAGGATTGGTGACCTTGGGAAGTCAACCAACTAGCACGATTGTTAGGCCAGTTTGTTGGTTGGGTCGTCACATTAGTTGTGCCAAGCATTCATGGCGCAGTTGTAATAGCATGACCTTTCGGATTGTGGCTTAAGGGTTTGGGGTCTAGTGTGGGGCCTATTGGTTGTGTTTGGATGTGTGTAGTAGGTGTGTCAGGGTGAGGGGTTGGAAAATCTAACTCAACATACCTCCGACGCATCTTTTAAGAATGCAACCAACACAGGAGTTGCGTTTCTTCTAGAACACGACCATCTGCGTGATTCAATCACTGCTTTCCAAAGGCAGAGCTGCATGTGTGCCGCGTGGCACATGCAGGTGTGTCGCGGATTAATTGCGACGGAGGGGTATGTCGCATTTTAAACGCGACAGCCCGATACTTCACGATTTAGCCTATGCCATGTTTTGTTTCGATCCTTGGCCAAACAGTGCAGGATGCACTGTTCGGATGAAAGAAAGGCTTCGTGGGGGTTTTTCTGATGATTTGGGGTTCGTAGTTGGTGGTTCGGCGAGTTTCCGGTGCAAGGATGTGATTAGGAGTGCAGGTATTGGTACGGGACTTTCTCCTTGTTTTGATTGTTTGAATCCAGTTTGAAGTGTTTATAGTGTAGTATTGCTTATATTCAGTAGCAGTATGTTTAGGTTACTATGTAAATGATTAGATATAGCTTCTACAACAGGTAATGAGTGTTTATGGAATTTCCGGATATGTCGCGATTTAGCCTATGCTATGTTTTACTCCGATCTTTGGCCAAACAGTGGAGGATGCACTGTTCGGCTGAAATAAAGGCTTCGTGGGGGTTTTTCCAGAGATTTGGGTTCATAGTTGGTGGTTTGACGTGTTTCCGGTGCAAGGAGGTGATTCAGAGTTCAGGTAATGTCGAGGTAGTGTAGCTCTTCGTATTCTTATATTGGTATGAGACTTTCTCCTTGTTTTGACTGTTTGAATCAGGTTTGAAGTGTTTAGAGTGTAGTATTGCTTATATTCAGTAGCAAGCATGTTTAGGTTACTATGTGGATGGTTAGATATAGCTTCAACATCCGGTAATGAGTGTTTAATCAGATTTCCAAAGAAGAAGGTCAGGTTCTGGTTCTTCGGCTTGAAAGGCGACGGACCCAGACGTCGCGTTTTGAACACAACAACATGTCCAGTCACAATTCAGTTTAAAAGGCGACGGGTTGGTCCATCACGATTATGAGTTGAATTGTGGCGTCTATGTTTGTCGCGTTTTCAGTTGTGGCCACCCGAGCTGTTTGGTTCTATGGCCAGTCTGTCTCTTTTCAGTTGCTCATTGCATGTGTGATGTTGTTTAAGTTATTTTAAGCATGAAAGCGGTGCATTGGTACTTGTAGTGATTTGAAATGTCGAGCTTGCTTGGTTGTGTGTGCATAGCAAGTTGGGTTGTTTAAATGCCTTGTGAGGTTACCTCTCGAGTCGGATACCCTAGGTTCATTGTGAGCGAGTCACGTGGTGCTTGGTGTTTGTCCCTGTACGATGTGTACCATCGAGGTCTATGTCATCTTTCTGGACACCCTCCCTCATGTGTTTGAGTTGTACCTCCGGCGAAGGGAAAGATGACATCGGGGAGAGACTCATGTTTCTGGGTGTGCCGTCGCTTGTAGCACGCTTGTGGTTGGGGATGGACATCAGTTGACATACTGGTCCCCAGCTAATCAAGTTTTCTAGTGCCTCACTTTAGGGAGCTCAGGCCGGAGTCCTCAAAGGTGCAAGGCATGGACCTGCAGTCGTGTGGTCTACAGGTGTGGTGTTGGTTGGTCTCCATAGTTTCTTGACCTTGTTGAGGTGGAGCAGTAGCTGGACCTTTCGTCCGTGGCTGCGAAACTGAGAGGTAATCTTGTGTAGTTTGTTCGAGTCAGTGGCTGGTGTTGCGAACCAGTTTTCATGACTCGTGGGCGGCGTGTCATCCTTTAGCTTGTACACTTGAACGTGAGTTGTCGTTTATTTATTAAAGGATGTTTCAAGTACATAACCTAGAATGGTTTTATTTAATTACAGCTATAGTACCATGTGTAGGTTGCACTATTTATTATTTAAACAAATGCTTTACCCCTGCTCTTGTACGTTGTTATTGTTTCGGCTTTTAAGGGAGTTTCCCTACTGAGCCAGTGACTCGTGAGGCTCACCCCTATCTCTTCTAGGTGAAGGAGAGTAGGAGGGTTCTTGTCCCTCTTTTAGTTCGGAGTTGCATCGTAGAGGAGTTGGGCCTACGCCTCCAACAGTGTAATTTCCTTTTCGTTGTGCCTTGGGGTATGTCCCAGGCTGTTGTACTCTGTACTTTGACTTTAGCTCAGAATTGGATATGTACATTTTATGTGAATATGTATAAGATATGGAATCTCATATATGTTCAATGTGTTCTTTTATATTTCCATGGACATGTGTGTGTTGATATCCCTTGCGAGGCTTCGGCCGGTTCGCGGGAGGCGGAGTCAGGTTAGGCTCGTTATTAGGTTAACGGGTTTGAACAACGAGGACCATCACAGAAGTTTTCCATCAGGTCCACTTTGTTGGACGAGGTTGTGGAGCAGCAGGGATCATATCCCAGACTTCCGAAGTTGGTGGGCAAGGCCGGCGTTGCTCGTGATGAGGACGGCATCATCAGATTTCAGAAAAGAGTATGTGTACTAGACATCTTAGAAGTTAGGGAGCAAGTGCTTGCGGAAGCTCACAGGTCGCGGTTCTCCATTCATC
>JACBKR010003384.1:0-29197 GCA_014218235.1 Colocasia esculenta
ATTTCATCCCTGGTTCATAGCCACAAGATGAATGTGGAGGAAAGCGAGTAAACTTTCTACCCTTATTACCCCCAAAAATGATAGGACATGTGATGGGAAGCGAGAAGCTGAAGCAATGGTTTAAGCACATTTGGGACCCATTTGGAGGAGATTTCTTATTTTTCTGTAATTTTTTGGTGTATTTTCGCACTATTTTTAAGTCTAAGGGTAAAATTGTCCAAAAGGGTCATATTAGAGTCCAATTAGCTTTTTATTGTGTAATTTTCATTTCTTTATTTGAATCAAGTCCAATTTGGGTAGGATTCTGTATTTTTCTTTCTTTAGGTTTCTAATATGATAAGTCTTATTAGGGATTGAAGTCTATCTTTAATTTGAAGTCCATTAGGATTGGGAATAGCCCAAACCTATATAAACATATGTATGGCCCTATTTTGAGTTAGTTGATTGATGGATTAATTAAATGAAAGAAAAATTGCAGTCTTGTTCTCTGCGATGGAGAAGAAGGAGCTTTGAGAAGAAGCTCCACCCCAAGGTGGTCCCTGTGAAGAGGAGGGCGCGAAGCCTACACCCCCACCTTCTATCCCCTCTCTGGTGAGACTCCGGCTATTCTCCCCTTTTCTTCCACTGTCCCCACTCGGTCCCCCATCAACATGGGTTCTATCATTCCAAAATCCAAGATGAGAAAATGAATAAAATGAATTTGATAACGGAAAGCACGAGCATTTCCAACCTGAACAACCGGAGCATTTTTCTTTTGGTCTACAATGGTCTTCTCAGTGTTCATTGCTCTCATTACCCAGCATAATGTTTAGACCAAGGAATGCGGGATCAGATTGGGGTCCAATCCTGATCCAGATCAGATTGGCCCGCCCCAGCCGATCCGCATGAAATATGGCCGATCCAGATCGGCCAGAATAAAAAATATTTTAAAAAGGTGAAAATCAAGAAAAAAAAGGAAAACTAAGCGAAAAAAATCAGAAAAATGACACAAGAAGTTAGAAAAAACACATACAATTTTTGTTCAATATAAACACAATGAAATTCAATTCTTATCATGTACATATATCATAAACAACAATAGAGATGATTAAGACACTCAAAATTATGCTCATACATTGATTAAAAAGGATATATTTAGACGTTTCCTGCATGAGGTATATATGCAACTAGATGTGCATTTTATGCAAGCAAACTCCAATCAGTGCAATTGAGCGTTTGGGACATTCAATTGTAGTTTAATTACAATGATTAGACGAAATCCCCAATTTTTAAACCCTAAGTAGGGTCAAATTTGGGGCTTTTTGTACAATGACAGTCAATTAATGCAATTCAGTCTATAATCAAACTCCAATCAATGCAATAGAGTGTTTGGGGCACTTAATTTTACTCTAATTACATTAATTAGACAAATTCTCCAATTTTTAAACCCCCAGGAGGGTTAAATTTGGGGACGTTTGTGCAATGACAGTCAATTAATGCAACTGAGTCTATAATCAAACTCTAATCAATGCAATTGAGTGTTTGGTGCACTTAATTGTACTCTAATTATATTAATTAGACAAAATCCCCAATTTTAAAATCCTACGTAGGGTTAAATTTGAGGTTTTGTCCAATTTTCAAACCCTACCCTAATTAGGGTTAAATCTGAGCCGACTCCTTAAAAAAAAGGAGAGGGGGGGGGGGGGGGGACCGGCCAGAATCGGCCAGGATCAGCTGATTTTGCAATCCATGGTTTAGGCCTAAGGACTGCATGCCAATTTTTGCAGGGCTAACTAGCACCAACATGGCAAAAGGATAAAGAGAAAGCATGGTTCTTCAAATAAGCAGCACAAACCTTGGTGAGTAAGACCTATACTTCCATATAATTGGATAAAAAGTAAGTTCTTGAATATATTACACACGTATACATGACTTCAAGAATAAACTTATCCAGGTTCAATCCTTACCCACACTTTATGGGGATTCAGCCCATGCAACTAAAAAATAAAATCAAAGCCCACTGATGAGGGATGACCGAGGATCGGACAACATCAAGATTCAGTCAGTATGGCATTGACCTGACGATGATGATTAACAAAGTCTCAAACTTGAATCAACTCACACGCGCACAAACACAATAAAAAAGCATAAATATCTCTAGCCACTTGCTTCTGGTGCATCATTCACTGACACACATACATGCACATGCACTGACACAAGGATGATGCACAGACACATGCACACATATAACAGACAGAGAGAGAGAGATACCAGTTTGCCCTCTGATGGGGAAAAGCCCTCAACAAGGCATGGTTGGCAGTATCGGCCAAAACCGATATGTTTCGGCTGAAACATATCAGTTTCGAACCTAGCTGATACCAAAACGATGGTCCAAAACCAGACAAACTCCCCTCTTAAAGAAGTTCAAGTCTGCCCGATATGCCCAAAACTGAAACTGATCTGTTTCAGTTTTGAACCCGGCCGAAACTGAAACCAACGCTGCCATCCTTGCAACAAGGAAGGATAATAACTGGCTTCTCTTCAATTTAAATGGAACAATCCCAGAAGAAGAAAAAAGAAAGCTCCAACCATATCCAGTTAGCTCAATCACAGAACAATATCTCAAACATATCACATATCCAAGTTCAGTAAATGCAGCCTCGACCCAGAAAGATCAATAAACAATTAAAAGTACTAGATACCATGCACGGTCAGCATCATAGTCCATCTCTTGTTGCATTTCCTCTGGAATCCCATGGTTGCAATCTGTGGAGAAAGAACTTTCAACAACCTCAGTAATTGAAAGGAAAAAACACAGTGATTTTTTGTATTTTTTGAATGAGCAAAAACATATTGAAAAGTACTCATACTTCATACATCCGCATTAATTTGAAGAAAAAAATAAAGACACTTATTTTTTCATTATCTGAATGCCCACATACATATTGTTTCAAAGCTTTATACCTTAAACTCGATATGCATGCTAGCAACAGCACAATTTGAGATCTTTATAACTTTCAACACAAGGTAAATTGCTGTGGTAAGACATGCATTTAGAACTCTATTTATCACATGGAAACAGTGGAAACAATGTCAGCCCAGCCCGCCGATATTAAGTGCAATGCTCATGCCATTCCTGAGGCACTGTCATGGCAACTAAACATTTATATCCCCTACCAAAAACCAAGCATTTTACACATGCATGTGTCAACTCACTGCTCGAATGTCTTATGGGTTTCGCCAAGGAAGATCAACTCTTTTTTAGCATCAAACAATGAGAGATAAGCAAATAAAATGCTCAAATATGACTCATACCTCAGAGCAGCAGTTGTTAAATGTAAGCTGAGGTGATTTCTACAATTATGAGAGGCTGACTTTGTTTTGATGCACCGGAAGCACGTATTGGGACTGGAGAAGGAAAGCATCGTCCCATGGAGAAGCTGCAGACATAATGTTATAAATAGTCAATTTCATGTTACAGAACAAAATGAAGGGCATGACAAAATAAATAGCATAAGAAAATAATATTTGATGTTCCAGATGCCATACCTTGGAACGAGGTGTATGACTGCCCAACCTGGGGAAACCACAGTGCACCAGGGAGGCCACAGCCAGCATCGGTGATGGAGAAGGACGATAATGCCTACTAGTACTGACCGACTATCCACCCTCCATCATCCCAATCAGATCGAACTGAGCATGAGAATAAGCCAAATGTTACTGAGACTCCCAGTTAAGCACCATGGTTCTTAGAACTAGTGTCGAGTGTAAATTGGTAGTAAACTAATGGTCTAGAGAACAACCGGAAAGCAACACTAACCTGGAGTTCTCCTAGAAGGAGGTCATGACCAGTTCTCTTTTTGAACTCCATGCTATGGTTCCGCTCATGTTTTGTATCCCCACTTTCATCCCTCCAGAAGAACGATACCTACTGTCAGTATACCGCCGTTTCTTCTTGCAATTCTCATGGCTATCACAATGGCCAGACCGTAGACTCTGTGAAGTTCCAGGTGTGGAGTCCTTCAAGTGGGGGAAAAACAAAAGATTAGGTGCTTCTGCAATGATCCAAAAGCATGTCTTACCACTGTTTAACTGAATCCTTAGAAATAATATAAAGATTGTAACAAAGAAATTCAACTGAACAATGGCAGTCCTCCTCGTGTGCATAAACCAGATCGAGGAGCATTTTTCGAAGCACAACCATTCTTCTCTTCAGTGGCAATTTCCCAGACAACAAATTAGAATTGGCAAGTAGTCTCCAATCAGATTCTGAACCTCAAATCATCCTAAATAAAAAGGGACCGAACATGGCAAAATTGGCCAATATCATATCTAATGAGTTGGATGCATGATCCACCTGATCTGGGTCATGGAATACAGGATCAGATCAGCCCAGGAATCGGCCTGGGCCGATCCCGATCCTATCTGGATCGGATCAGCCAATCTGGCGATCCTCAGGACTGGCCAGGATTGACCAGATTAAAAAAAGGTTTTGTTTGAAAAACAAATTAGGGAAAATCGAAGAAAAAAATCAGGAAAAAATGTCTTCAAATTTACACTATATATTTATGATATATGTAATCATACTCATAAATTTACTCATTAAATATTACCATATACAATATATAAGTAATCATACACTACATACATAGCCTATAATATATGAACATAATTAATATGTTATCCTTATAAATGTATACATTATGCTATATCACAATCTAATGATTGTGAATAGTGTTGGAATATGGAGAACTTTATACATATATATCATATTGATGAACACCTTTATATATATATATATATGCCGGGTTGTTAATATACAAATATAATAACAATATGCACATATATATAGTCAATGCATATCTATATGACATTGAATATATACATAACATAACAGATATTTGAATATGTAATAATATATATATTATATATATTATAATATATATATGTCATATATATGTCTCCAGAATCAGCCGTTCTCTGCATTCCATGATCTGGGTGGCTTGAAATGTGAATTTACTTTAAAAGCCTTTAGTTTTGCAAAATCTATATAAACAAAAGTTTTCTCTCTGTATATGTTTTGCCTACAAAATATATTTTGGCCTACAAATCTATACATACAAAAGTTTTCTCTCTATCAGGTCGGATTGTCACCTTTTGTTGGGTCGGATCGGTTCAGATTGAACTAGATCTGGATCATGAATAAAATTTAGCATTTTTGTATATATATGCCAGTTAGAACTTAGAAGTCTAATTCATGAAGGGAAAACTACCTATATATCCCTAAAAACTTCCATATCCAACGATATACCCCCAAAATCCAACTATTAAATTGTATACCCCTCCAATCAAAAGAAAGCATCATATATGCCCCTACCGTTTCATTGCATCCATTTACTCAACTACAATTGAGTTAAGAGAGAAAATGACTTAGGCACCCCCTTCTCTGTCCCCCCCCCCCAGCCTGAACCTCTCTTTCTTCTCTTGCAGGGGTATGTTTGTCTTTTTACATCTATTTTGATGGTTCCATCTAGTTGAGGATGGAATATTTTCAGATTCTGACGGTCAATTAACCACAAGGATATAACCGATGCTTTATTTCAATTTGAGGGGTATATAGTCTAATAGTTGAATTTCGGGGTTACATTACTGATATGGAGATTTCAGGGGTATATAGGTAATTTCCCTTACATAAAAATCCATCCTACATGTATATTGTATGTATATCCCTCTTAAGTATTAAAAATATCCTAAGGACCTCGCTGTAACTATCCATATTGAAGTGAAGTATTTCATTGACGGACATCAATAGCTGCGCACCCTTAGCATAAAAGTCCGAATAACCATCACTATTTGTAAAAAAATCCCTTTATAAAAGGGACTTTTTGCATATATACCTCTATTAGAAGTCCTAATTGCACAAAAATATCTTGTATTAATATTGTATGTATACCCTTCTTATGCATTAAAAATGTACTAGGAGACCTTTCTGTAGCCGGTTGTGACGAAAGGAAGAGTTCCATTGACAACGGGTCAGATTTGGAATAACAATTGAATGTTTCTTCTTCTGCTTCTGCATCCTATAAGAAACATTGAAAACAGAATCAAAATCGGAATGGGTGTTTCCGCTTCCGCATCCATTTCCACTTTTTAACGATGTTTGGACAACAAAATAATTCGGAACATCTACAATATCAACACATGCATTAGTAGATCCACATTTTCAAATCATACAACTTTAAATGTATATAGTTTAATAACATTGCAATAACATTTTGATAAATATAACAAACTCATATGCAGAACTTGCATAGATGTCTAGATTTATAATCTCACATCATAAACTTAGATTAATCATTAATCTATTAATTCCTAACTGTAAGAACATTTGGATAACCGTGACAAATCATATGTCCACAATGCATAGGGTGATGGGATCCATAAACTAAAATCACACGGTTTAAAATGTAAATTTCCGTGGTGCTGGGAGAATACTGCTGCAATGGCGGTGGATGGTGGTAAGGGCGGTGGTGCTCGGTGTGGGTCCCAGACTCCACAGTAACCACATACTACCTTTCCGGTGCCGGTAAGGGCGGTGGACATACTACCTTCCGGCCGGTGGTAAGGGCGGTGGTGCTGGCCTGCTGGGTGTGGAACGCGGACTCTGTCTTGCGTCGCGCCAGAGCGCTGCTGCAAGTCATATCGCAAAGGTACTGCGACGGAAGGATGGTGGTGCAGCGTGGGATGCTGCTGCTTCGGCGGCTAAGGCCTTGGCGCGGCTGCTAGCCTGCGACGGGAAAAGGAGGGAGAGCGCGGGCGAGGAGAAGAGAAAGGGGAGATCGCGGACGGGCCGGGCTTCGCAGGGCGGGGTTGTATTTTTTTTTTTGATAACCGAGGAAATCCCGCCCGTGTGGCTTTGCGGACTCAAGGATTGGTGTTCGCGAGCTCCAAGGTCAGGACTTGGCAGCTCCTACTTTCATATACCCGTACAGTACGACCCCGAGTCGGTTTAGGGGAAACTAGATGGACACCGTTCGATGCACGGTTTATTTTTAGTTTGATGTTACCTTAATTTGTTTATTGCGCTGATCATTAAATTTATAAAGATATTATAAATAATAAAATATAATGTTTAGAAAATAATAAGATGAATAAAAATATTATTTATAATTTTAATATAAAATTTTGTGTTATTATAAAAGTGCAATATGGTGAAGACTGATTAATTAAGTTGACTATTTAATAATTAAGGATATTTCATTAATTTTTCTAACTTTTCTTATTTATTATATGTCTACTTGACATTCTATTTAAATGTTTTTCCTTTTTTTATTCCAATAATATTAAAGTCGGGTTGTTTATTGCGTTGATCACTGAATTCATAAAGATATTTAAGGAAAACTTTTTTTTATAATCTTGATGTAATATTATCTTCATTATGCCTTTTGCATTCAAAGCATGCAAAATGCATGAAAAATGTATAGTGTTTAGAAAATAATAAGATGAATAAAATATTATTTATAAAATGGAAATATGGTGAAATATAGATTTTTACATTGACAGTAATAATTAGGATATTTCATACATTTTCATCCTATAAGAAGAATATTTTTCTAACTTTTCCTATCTATTTATATTTCTACTTGACGTTCTATTTAAATAATTTTCTTTTCTTTTGTGTTCCAATAATATTAAGACACGATTGCTTATTGTGTTCAACATACGAGGGTTGATGGAAAAAGCTCTCTGCTCTATTGAGAGGGATCGTACCCTTTTTTATATAATAAGTTTTGTACATTTTTTTTTTTGATCAGCTAATAATACTTATATTAAGAGGAAGAAGTACAGAGAGAACAAGGACACATGCACATCATGGAAGCTGCCCATCCCCTGCACGCAGGTAGAAAAGATGGCTGCAGACCGCCCATACCTGTAAGCTTACCCCAGAAAACCATTAGAAAAAAAGTCTGGAGTAGAGAAAAGCGAAAACACCATGCTGTAAACATAACAACTCCAATCCAGCGACAACAGACAAGATCGGATAAACAAAATAGTGACCAACGCGAGAGAACAAGCCTCTACAAACATCCACCCCCAAAGAGAATGGCTGCATCACAAATGCGCAGCAAACGGCATGCCGAAGATGCACTCCGAACATGAAGTCGGATGAAGCTCCCAATCACGAGCAGAGCCACAGAACCCCGACGATGAGGGGAAGAGAGGAGAGTGGTAAAAGAGCTTGAACGGCTTGAAGTGGCTTCACGTCCCGATCCAAATCCGAAGCAGTAAGGCACAGCATATAACCGCACCGGACCTCCAATCGACGACAGAGCACTACCAGGTCCACCGAGAGAGATCCCCTCCGTCGAAGAGTGAGCCCTAACAACGGAGCCAAAACCTCCTACAGAGAAGAAGCTTCTTCCCAGAGGAAACAAACTCTCCTACAAGGGTAGGAGACCAAAACCCGTCGGAGGGGGACGGCTGCACTATGTCGCGATCCGTCCTCCGAGCAGCCAAAAGGTGGGAGACTCCAACGCCGAAGACGAAGCAGTCGCCACCGAGGTAGGAGAACCGAAAGACCCCCCACGGAGGGAGACCACCTGCAGATGAAAGATCGAGCAGAGGACGCGGCACCCCCTCCCCTCCGGGGAGACGAGACGGCGAGGACGAACCAGCCGACGGAGGGCCGCGAAAGGGTCCAGCGAGCGCCCTGCACTCACCAATGAATAGAATACAAAAGATCTGATATATACACCTTCAAAGCATGGGTTACTCGGTGAGTCACAAGAATTTTCCGATCCCATGTTTTGATGTTGCCATCCTCCATACACCTGCTATTCTTTGTGTCCACTGTGCTGAAAACGCAACGTTGCTTGGTTCCTTTTATTCCCTTTTTTCATCAACTTGTGTATGCTCTTCACTTTCACTGCTATGTAATCGCGGTGCTTTGGGTTTTGCTTTCCCTTTTCTACGCCTTGGTCTTTTGTGGCTTGAGTCGAGTTGTTGTGTGCTCGTGTGTAAGGTGCAAGTGCCTCCTTCTTGGCATTTGTTTAGGGCGTGTGAAAGGTGGTGGCCTCCACCGTCTGATACCTGCGAGATAGCGAGAGTGCAGGGGACAAGGTGATTGGGGAGGAGCGACGGGCCATCCTCACCTGTTGTGCTCTGCCCAGCGGAAGGATTGACGCAGCCAAGGGACATGACGGCGAGGGCCACAACGGGGAAGTAAGGACGCCGTGTCCGGCAGAGAGGTAGGCGGTGATAACACACCTTTCCGAGCAGGACAACAGTCCAAGCAGACTGCTCTCCCAAGCAGACTGCTCCTCCCGAGCAAACCAAGAATCTGAACAACCAAGACAGACCAAGCTTCCAAACTACAGAGCACGTCTTCCAACATACATAAATGAGCTTGGGCTATGTCTGCATGTCTTCCCATTTTATTACACCTTTTGTACATAAATGTTGTTATTGTCTGCTTACCGTTTGTAACTCTTCAGATTCCTTTGTATTATATAAACAAGAAAGTCTCAAAAGAACGTTGAGAGATCTTCTGCTCAATTATCTCTCTCTCAGTTTCCTTTTTCTCACATGGTATCAGAGCCCTCTGCTTCACAGCTCTTGATTCGTACTTCCTCTTGACATGGCTGCTAACTCTTCCGCTACATCTCTTCTTCCCACCTACTACTACTTCCGTAAGTGATCTTCCTCTCGGATCTCTTTCTTTGAACCCCAATCCCCCTACTGTTCCAGGCCCCCTGTCCCTACTACCATCAAGCTCACACACGAAAACTATGTTCGTTGGCGTTGTCAGTTCTCCGCAGCACTTCGTGCAACTGGCTATCTGGGGATTATTGATGGGTCTGATATCTGCCCTCCTGCCACTATACCTGGCACAGATAGCAACCCCTACCCAAATCCAACGCACACCTTTGGCAACAACGGGATGTGCTTGTCCTTTCCTGGATGTTGGCTCCATGACAGATTCAGTGGCTGCTCTTGTTCCAGAGTGTGAGACTGCTCATGCTGCCTGAATTCCTTGCCCGTGCTCTGTAGTCTCTCACTCCGGAGCTCGTGTTCTCCATTGCGCACTAAACTGCAGTCTCTCCGTCGCGGTTCTTCCACTATCACCGAATACATGCAGACGATCAAGGGAATTGCTGATAGCCTCGCCATCATTGGTGAACCTGTTCGTGACCAAGACTTAATTATGCAGGTTCTTGCTGGTCTTGGTCCTGCTTACAACACTTTCATCCCTTCTATCACTACTCGTATCCGCGACGTATCTCTTGAAGACTTGCATGCCATGTTGCGGCACATGAGAGCTTTATGCAACATTGTGAGCCATTCTCTGAAGAGGCGGCCTTCCCTTCTGCTCACTCTGCTATTCGCGACCGACATCCGCCTCCGAGGAGTCCCTGCGTCGCGGAGCCTCTCGTGGCGGCCCCCGCTCTGGCCTTGACGTAGCAAAGCCGAGTTCGAGGACGCGGCCCTTTCTGTCAAATTTGCTTTGTTGCTGGCCAGCATTCCCTCTCGCCCGCTTATCTTAAAGAATGTTTTGCATGTTCCTCAACTAACGTGCAATCTTCTTTCTGATCATCAACTAGCTAAGGATAATAATATTCTTTTTGAATTCCATCCCTTTTTCTGCCTTGTCAAGGATCGCCAGTCGGGGACAGCTTTGACGCGCGGACATCTTGATGCTCAGGCCTCTATCGCATACCCCTACCGCCACGCTCGCCCTCTGCGACACCACCCACCTACGTCTGCTGCTCTTGCCTTCACCAACACGCTTGCCTCCTCTGCTTGGCATGCAAGATTGGGCCATTCTGCTATACAACTGTTCACCATGTCTTATCTACCTACGGGCTTCCATGTCTCTCCTCTACCTCCTCTCTATGTCCTACATGTATGCAAGCCAAATCCCAAAACCTCCCGTTTTCTAGGACTACCACGCGTTCAGCAGGTCCTTTGGACCTTATTCATGCTGATGTGTGGGGACTTGCGCCAGTTGTCTCTCACTCTAGCTACAAATATTATGTTCTCTTTATCGATGATTTTAGCCGATCACGTGGATCTTTCCCTTACGTCTCAAATCTGATGTATGTGCTACTTTTATACGCTTTCAGCATCATGTGGAGCGCCTACTTGCCTGCCTATAAAAGTGTGTTCATTCCGACTGGGGTGGCGAGTTTCAGGTCCTCCAGCCACACTGGATTCCTGGGATACTGCATCAGGTTTTCTTGTCCCCACACTCCTCAACAAAATGGCGCGGCGAACGGAAACATCGACATATCATTGAGTCTGCTCTTGCCATGCTCCTTCATTCTTGCATCTCTCCATCTCGGTTTTGGGACGAGGCTGTCAACATAGCCGTATACCTCATTAATCGCCTTCCTACTTCCCTCCTTCATATTGACACACACCCTACCATACCTTTTTCGCACACACCCAGATTATACCTTCCTTCGGGTTTTGTTGGGTGCGCGTGCTACCCTTGGCTTACGTTCCTATGCCTCCACCAAACTCAGCCCTCCTCTGAGCGTTGTGGTTCCTCAGTTACAGTTCCAATCACCTTGGATATCGCTGTCTCAATCCCTCACCGGCCGCATTTATGTGTCTCGTGACGTTATTTTCGATGATGGTGTTTTCCCTTTTGCAGGTTGCACTGGCTCCCACGCTCCTAATGATGGTCTTCTCGGTCCAATTCCTGGTGGGGGTGTTCCCATTCCCCTGGTACAACCGTCTGATGTCAGGGCTTCTCCCTGTCCCACAGAACCACGGAAGAAGCATCACATGTCCTTGGAGCTCTCATCTAGCAACCTGCCACTTGTGCTCTCCTGACAGGCATTTCTCTCCACCTGAGTCTCCGGAGTGTCCACTGATTGTTGATGGTCCTTGTGAATCATCCGCGATACCCCCAGCTGCTACTACCCGCACCAGGCCTCTACGTGATTCTATGCCTCAGGGCCTATTCTGATATTAGGCACTAACTTCATCGTCACCTGCGACCTCTGGCGATCAACAACCTCGCTATACAAACCTCCACACTCAGTGTAACGTCGCGTGCCTTTCGGATCCATGCGGATCATGTGTGTGTGTTTGTGTAGGCCGTTGTGAGGCCAATGTGAGCTAGTTGTGTGGATGTGTGATGTGAATGTGTGGCTTGAGTAGGTGAAGAGCAGGGTTTGTCCTGAAATGAAACAGGACCCTGCTGATGTTCAGTTGGAGTTGGCGACCAGGGGTGGCCGTTGACTGGTGGCGTCCAGGTTAGTTGACGTTCACTGCTTGAACTTGGCGGCAGTAGATGTGGACGCTAAGGGTGGCGGTTGCTATTGGCGGCATAGGGGTTGACGCCAACCTGAGAATTCTGCGGTTATAGCTCACCCGAGGGCAGTTCTCTCACGCACTCTCTTTACCCTCTTGCCCCAGCTTCGCGTCCTGAAGTCTCTGAAGCTTCTAACAGGTTCTGAGGAGTGGTGGACGATCGTAGAAAACGCGTGGCGTTTCCGAATTGCGCGGGGAAACGCGTCGCGGCGTGGTGCATTCCCGTGGGAGCTGCGGAGGGCTCGGCATGAACCGGGAGATTGCGGGAAGTTCTAGCGTGTTCTAAGGTAGGGGACGAACCGTTTAACTCCGTAGAAACATTAAAACACATCATAACCACCTGACCAGCGTGATAATGCATGTTGGATCAAGTTGCACCATGCGAGGTTAATGTGGTTGGGCAAATTTAATAAGTAAAGCATGTTGGTATTGGGTTGTTGGGGACTCATGCATGTTAGAGGAACTATTCTGCATGTTTTACAGTTGTTTTAACGGTTAGAAAGCCCGCAGAGCGGATTAGGGTTTTTTGCAGGGTTTATGGCCGGAGAACTGGTGTCAACATCGTTTTGTCGCCAAGCCCCTCAGCCAAGATGTTAACGGCCAGGTCCCTTGCCGTTGACTTGGTGTAAGCGGCAGTCGATTGTTGCCGCCTACCGGTTATGAATAGAAATGACTGAATTATGGTATTTATCGATAATGCATGTGGTTGACACATGAGGTGCACTGAGTGCACTTGGTTTTCGTGCTTAGCATACAAGGTATGCAGTTAGTTACTTACTTCTGTGACTGCGCGTTGTTCGCGAGTCATTTGGGTTCACTTGTGGTGGACCGTGGTTACTTGTGGTTTACGTGAGGTTTCACGTGGGTTTGTGTGTGACGTGCACGTGGTTCTGTGTACGTGGCGAGTAGTACGACGCCTACCGTGGTTACCTCTCCAGTTGGGTGCCCCAGGTTCTTTGTGAGCCAGGCTGTTAGCTCGGGGCTTTGTCCCGGTACTTGTGTTGTACCGTTGAGGTCTGTGTCGTCTGACCTGGACACCCTCACTCTTGTGTTGAGTTGCACGTCCGGCTGAGGGAAAGACGACAGTGGGACAGTGACACTTGGTGTTTGTTTTTTTAGTCCTTGTAGCGCGCTCGTAGTTGGGGTTACGGACACCAGTAGACGTACTGGACCCCAGCTAGTCCTTTTCCAGTACCTCACTCTAGCGAGCCCAGGCCAGGGTCTCTGGAGGTGCCAAGCATGGGCCTGTGACCGTGTGGTCTACAGGTGGTGGTGTTTAGTTGTGTCTCCACAGTGCTTGACCTTTTACGTGGAGCGGGCAGCTGGACCTTTCGCCGTGGCTGCGAGACTGAGAGGTAGACCTGTGTTAGTTGTCCGAGTCAGTTTCTGCTGTCGCGAACCAGTTCACGTGGCTCGTGTTGGCTGTCTCTACTTTAGCTTGTACACCTGTACTGGTTTTTGCTGTTTAATTATTACTGTTGTTTCTCGTAGTCGGCAGATGGTGAGTACTTCTACAGCTTTACTTACTTGCTTAGCTGTTATATAAATTGTCGATGCTGTTTACTATTCGTACTTGTGTGTTGGTTTGCTCGGTTTTGGGGGAGTTCCCTACTGAGCCAGTGACTAGAGAGGCTCACCCCTACCCCACAGGTGAGGGCGAGGAGGACGTTTCTCGTCCGACGTCCAGTTCAGGGCGCATCGTAGCGGTGCACGGTCAGTACCTACCAGCGGAGTAGTTCCAGCTGTGTAGTTCTCCAGCAGTGTAGCTTTGTAGTTGCTTACTTCTTTAGTTGTACCTCGGGGTATGCCCCAGGCTCTTGTACCTCTTTTCAGTTTTTATGGAAATTTGGCTATGTCAAAACTGTGAAATATATATGAAATATGGTGTGTTCCTTTATGTTTACACGGACTGTGGTTTGGTATCCCTTGCGAGGCTTCGGCCCGTTCGCGGGAGGCAGACTCGGATCAAGTACGTTATCGGTTTAACGGGCTTGGCCGAGGCGTTCCGTCACACTCAGTCCTTCGCCTGCCACCTATCTCACTTCTGCAATTCCCGAGCCCACCTGTTATTCCCGGGCTGTGAAAGTCCCTACTTGGCGAGCAGCAATGGCTGTGGAGTTCGATGCCCTCCTCCGCAACGGCACTTGGACACTTGTTCCTCGAAAAGTCTGATGAATGTTCTCGGCTGCAAATGGGTGTTCAAGGTAAAACAACACAAGCAATGGGACCATCGAATGCTACAAAGCAACGTCTTGTAGCAAAGGTTCTGACAACTCCCTGGAGGTCGACTGCTTTGATACGTTCAGTCCTGTCGTTAAAATCACCACGGTCCGCCTTCTCTTGGCCATCGCCATCAGCTCTAACTGGCCTCTTCAGCAGCTTGACGTCTCCAATGCTTTCCTCCATGGTGACTTGAAGAATTTGTGTTTATGGAACAACCACCGGGCTTACTCATCCTCAGTTGCCAGATCATATGTGTCACTTACGACGGTCTCTCTACGGTCTGCGACAAGCACCTCGGGCCTGGTTTAAATGGTTGAGCACCTGGCTTCTCCATCACCAATTTACGGCCTCTAAGACAGACACGTCTCTCTTCTTCGCCGTCACGGACCCTCCAAGATTTTTATCTTGGTTTATGTGGATGATATCCTTGTGACCGCAACGATCGCGGGGCGTCTTAGCTCTTATCCTTGCACTTGCTCAGGAATTTGCCATACGGGACCTTGGTCCTGCTCTTTCTTTCTGGGCATTCAGATGCTTCCTACTCATCTGGCTTCTTGTTAACACAGGCCAAGTACATCACCGACATTCTGCAATGCACCCGATGGCCAGTGCGCGGCCTCTCTCCACACCCATGGCAAGCATAAGTCTGAGGATTTGTCATTATCTTCCCCTTTGAAGATGCTCAGCAGTACCGCAGTGTGATGGGTGCTCTCCATTATGCTACTATCACTCGACCGGACATCTCCTTTGTGTCAATAAGCTTGTCAGACATCATGCAACCCACCACCAATGATTGGGCTCATTTAAGCATATCTTACGCTATCTCCAGGACCTCCACATATGGGCTACTTCTACATCACCATTCCCCTCATCAGCTCAATGCTTTCAGTGACGCTGATTGGGCTGGGGTCCACCCAGATCGCGGTCCACTGGTGGCTGCCGTCTTTCTCGGCCGCAACCTCAACTCATGGAGCTCCAAGAAACAACCCACTATCTCGCGTTCCAGTACTGAGGCAGAATACAAAGCCGTGGTGTAACGTCGCTTATTTTCGGATCCTTTTTGGATCATGTGTGTTGTGGTTGTGATGGCTGTTGTAAGGCCAGTGTGGTGTAGACGCGTGGTGTGTGTAGGTGTGGTGCAGGTTAGGTCCCGAAATGAAATAGGACCTGCTGCAGTTGAGTAGGAGTTGGCGGCCAGGGGTGGTCGTTGACTGGTTGGCGTCCAGGTTAGTGGACGTTGACTGCATGAACTTGGCGGCAGTGGATGTGGACGCTGAGGGTGGCGGTTGCTGTTGGCGGCATAGGGGTTGACGCCAACCTGAGAATTCTGCAGGTTATAGGGTCACCCGAGAGCAGGTTTCCCACCTGCCTCTCTCTTCTCCTTGCCCTAGCTTCGTGTCCCCGTGTTTCTAGAGCTTCCAAGGTTCTGAAGGATGCTTGGAGGACCGTGGAACGTGTGGCGGTGACGAATCGCGCGAGGAAACGCCGTGGCGTGGTGCAATTCCCGTGGGCTCGCGGAGGGTTCGGTGTGAACCAGAGATTGCGGGAGGTTTGAGCGTGTTCTGAGGTAGGGGTCGAGCCCTGTTAGCTTGTTAGAAACATTAAAACACGACTTAACCACTTGAATCAGTTTTTAATGTATTTTCGGATTAAGTTGCACCATGAAGGGATAATGGGTGGTTTGAGTAATTTAATGTATGTAGCATGCTGTGTTGGGTTGTTTTAGGTTCATGCATGTTTAAAGAACCGTTCCAGTACATTTTCTTGTAGTTTTAACGGTTGGAAAACCTGTAGAGCTGGATTAGGGTTTCTGCAGGTTTAAGGCCGGAGAACTTGGCGTCAAGATCGCTTGTCGCCAAGCTCATCAGCCGGGATATAAACGCTAGATCGCTTGCCGTCTATTTCTTATAAGCGGCAGTCGATGTTGCCGCCAACTTGTGCATGTACTCACAGTGTGGTTTACGTAGCTTTTCTGGTTATGAGTATTGTGTGTTTGTGTGTGCATGGCGATGACCGGTGTGAGCCAGTGCACTTGTTATGCTCTTGGAGCATACTGCTCATGTAATGGGCATGTTTTACGTGAATGATGTGTGATGTGCGTAATTGCTTTACGCAGTATGTGTGGTGCGTTGGCACCCGTGGCACTCTTGGAGTGCGTTGTCCATGTGTTGGGCATGTGGTTTACGTGGAAGACGTGTGGTACACCATCCAGGGTGTATATACACGTGTTGTTTACGTGGTTTGAGTGTGTGTATACTACACACTTTGTTGTAATGTAATTCTTATGATTTGTCGTAGTAACTGGGCAGTGAGGTTCCTGTGTGAGCCTAGCCATGACCTTGTGGTGTTTGGGCAGTGAAGGTCCATACCGACCTAGCCCTGGTCCGTTGTTGTCTTTCGAATAATTATATGGATTTATGTATTAAGTGGTGTGTGTGTGCCACGGAGGTCACCTCATGACCAATGATAGGCAAGTTTGTGGTTCAGTTATGTGTTGGTGTGGGATAGCTTTGGGGTCACACGGTGACCGATGTTAAGCTAATCCTAACACTTGTATATTGTGAATTTTAAGTAAAGGCTATATGTGTAGTATCGTGGTTTGTGCTAGCCGAGTGTGGTGGTCCGGCGCCTATTCCGGAATGCCTCTCTAGTCGGGTACCCCAGGTTCTTTGTGAGCCAGGCACGTGTGTTTTTGTGCTCGGGGTTTTGTCCCGGTACTTGTGTTGTACCGTTGAGGTCTGTGTCGTCTTCCTGGACACCCTCACTCCTGAGTTTGAGTTGTACGTCCGGCTGAGGGAAAGACGGCAGTGGGACAGCGACTTCCCAGAGTTTGTTCTTTTGTCGCTTGTAGCGCGCTCGTAGTTGGGGGTACGGACACCAGTAGACGTCACTGGTCCCCAGCTAGTCCTGTTTTCCAGTGCCTCACTTTAGAGTGCTCCGGCCAGAGACTCTAGAGGTGCCAGGCATGGGCCTGCAGCTGTGTGTCTGCAGGTGTGGTGTTGGTTGGTCTCCACAGTTGTTTGACTTCTTCCTTGTGGAGCGGCAGTTGGACCTTTCGTCCGTGACTGCGAGGCTGAGAGGTTGTTCTTGTGTTGTGTTGTCCGGGTTGGATATTGCCTGATCAGCCAGTAGTCCGTTCCGTGTGGTGGCGTCGTTCCCTTCCGACTCGTGCTTTGCTACTTGTCGTGAGTTTGTGGTTTATGACTCGTGGTCGAGGTTTGACTCGTTTGAGGTGTGCCCTGGTGTTGGCACAATTGTGACTGAGTTGTGGTTTGTGTGACTTGCCGGTTGAAGTTTTACTTGTAATATTGTACTTAAATAAAGGTATAATATAATTGTGGTTCAGTGTGGTGTTTACCACCTACTTGTACCCTTGTTCGGGTTTGTGTTGTGTGGTACCTCAGAGTAGCAGGTACCTATTCCTTCGTGGGTTACTTTGTAGTTTTGTGGTGGTACATTGTGTACCAACCTTTCGGGTACTTGTGTGTTGTGGAGGTCTTGTGGTTTGACCTGCCACTTGTTGTATCCTAACTGTTTTAAGTAGATCTTTGTTTATATTTTATTGTGGATTAGTTTGTGATTATTAATACGTTACCTTTGTGGGTTTTGCCGATGAGGCTTGTGGCTAGGCATATTGTGGTTTAGTAGAGCTATGCTCCGTGGAGGCCGTGTGAGACCTTCCACTTGTTGAGTTTTACTCTTCTTGGTATGATTCCAATTATAGTTTTAGTGTGTTATGGATTGGCTTCGTGGTAGCCAGTTCTGTTACCTTGTATGTAGTATCCGATGTAGTGTGGTTTGGAGTATAAAGGACCAGCTCTTTGTTAGCAGTCCTGTTATTCAAGTGCTTGAGGTTGCCTGTGAAGCTTGCAGCTTAGGCAGTGACCTGCCTGTGTGGCTTATAGTTAGGCAACCAGTTGTTGTAGCAGTGTGCCAGTGAGACTGTGGTTTAGGCACTTTAGTAGTTGGGCTGACTAATGATATTATGTTAGTCCGTAGTCCTACTTTCCTTCTGAGGACTTTGTGTTTTTATCATGAGTATGTTTATTGTTATTTATTGTATGATGTGAGCATGAAATGGTTTGGCTATTGTTGTCCAGTAGACCCATTGGGGTTGAGGTGATTGTGGTTACGGTGTTGTTTTGGGTAGCCCCTACTGAGCCAGTGACTTGTTGAGGCTCACTCCCCTACAGTTCTTTTCAGGGCTTGCCGTGTGTTTGGCTTGCAGTGGCGTTGTGTCAGACTTGTACCACCAGCAGTAGTTTAGTAGTTAGTGTTGTGTGAGCTTGTGCTCCCTCGGGGTATGCCCCAGGTAGTTGTACTCTTTTAATTGGACATGTATTAATGTAATGGGACAGTTGTACAAATTTGTGAACAGATATGAGCACATGTACTTTCTTGTGTCTTATATTCTTGTGGTTTGTCTTTTATACTCTTACTGGACACGTGTGTGAGATATCCCTTGCGAGACTTCGGTCCGTTCGCGGGAGGCGGATCTGGATATGGAGCCTTAATGGGCATAAATACCCCGGTCCGTCACAGTTGGTATCAGAGCAATGTCCAGTTAGAATATGAAAAGACATTGAAAGTACAATGTCCCAATACATGGATTAATGTTCCTGCTGGTAGTAAGTCTGAGGTTTTGTGTGATATAAAGTAGTTTTTACGTGAGCTTTTGGCACGTAAACCGTGTGTTTTCTGTTTGTTAGATTGGCAGTTGTGAGCAGCGTTGTGCCACAATGTGAATAGTGGCATAAGTTGTGTGGTTGTGTCCTGGCACTAGTACAGTTAAAGCAGTTAAAGTATAGTATTTAAAAGTTTTCAGTTGCAGAGATTAGAGGAGAAAGGTAAAGTAGTGCCCTGAGAGGGATATATCTGTTATATGTTAGTAAAGTACAGAGTTAGCGGAGACAAGTATAGAGTATTTCTGTGATAGATCAGTTTGGTTATTAAAGATTTGCAGTTAAAGAAATTGAAGAGATTAACAAGTTTGGATATGGAATTCAGTAAATAAGTTATAATGAGATAGAAAGTTGGCAGAGACAGGTGTATGGTAACAAGGTGATAAGGATCAGGTCAGTGTGTGTGTGATAAGTTGTAGTTGAGAATCTCAGCAAATGTATTGTGGCATTAGAGATTTGAGTCAGAGGATATTAAGAAACATTGTGGATGGAAATGTGATTAGAGTTATGAAGAGTTTGATATGATTAAAAAGGCAGATCAGCTTAAAAAAAAAGTATCAATACATAAAAGAGCAGTGATTTATGCAGATAGATTAAATATGCCTGAGATCAGAAATCTGAGAAAAGTGTTGTTATGAATAATGATGATAGCAGGAAGTGTGATATGAAGATTTGTATAAAAAGTATAGAAATGATCAGTTGAATAAAGAAAGAGAGAAAAGAAGGATTATGTGCAATAAGAATTTGTGAAAATTGCACAAGAAGAATATTTAGTTGATGATTGGCAGTTTAGATAAAGAAAGATATGGATTAGAGAAAGAAGAATTTAGCAAATGATGAAGTGAATAAGATCAGATGAGTCAGAAAATGTCGGTTAAAGTTTGCATATTGGTGCAAAGAAATGATTTAATTGAGCAGAAAGGAATTGTTATTAAATATTTCAGGGTTTAAATGCTGGAGCAGATTGATTAAGAATATTTGAAAAGTTTATGCCCAGAATTATGGAATTAGCCAGAGAATGTCAGTAAAGCAGGAAAGATATATGAAAAGCGCAATATGTCAATAGTGGTTTGGCAGATCAGAAATTGCAGTATTTCTTTAGCATGAATTAATTGAATGGGATGATTTGAGAAGCAGTTGGAGCCACAAGAAAGTAATTGAAAGCAATACTGTGAGCAGAAATTGTGAAATATTTTGCAAAAATGTTCAGTGTGATCAGAGTAGCGCAGCGGAAGCAGAAGCAAAGAAAAATTTAATATTCAGAGATTGTTCAAGTTTACTTGAATAAGGAGAAAGTGTAAAGTTTTGCGCAGTAGAATAAAGGAGCAGAGTTTATTATGTTTTTTAATCAGAATTGGCTTTAAGCGGTATGAGCAGAATAATATGAAAGGGCAGGAAATTCAAAGATGGTGATTGATTTTCTTTGAAGAGTTGTCAGTTGTGAATGTAAATGCAGATGAGGCAGGATAATAGTTGGCAGTGATAAATAGAAAAGGAATGGCACCGGAAGTATAATATTTGGAAAGATTATGGCATGAAAGAATATTACAGTGTAAGATATTTGAGAAAGATAAAGCGGTCTCGAAAGAAATATTGCAAACACAGCCCGGAAATTGTGGAAGCAGGTTCAGTCCAAGGATAAAGCACCATTGGCAAGCAGAATCCCTACGGTTGAAAGCTAAAGAAGGCAATGGAATCGACAGAACAGAGTAATTGTGAGATGAATTGAAAGGCTGAAGCAGAGAAAGAGTATCCTACTTGTTCTGTGTTCGGCTTTATTTGTTTTTAGGTGATAATCCGGATTGTTGTGATTTGTTTTATATGTCGAGGACGACATTTGTTTTTAGGTGATAATAATGTAACGTCGCTTATTTTCGGATCCTTTTTGGATCGTGTGTGTTGTGGTTGTGATGGCTGTTGTAAGGCCAGTGTGGTGTAGACGCGTGGTGTGTGTAGGTGTGGTGCAGGTAGGTCCCGAAATGAAATAGGACCTGCTGCAGTTGAGTAGGAGTTGGCGGCCAGGGGTGGTCGTTGACTGGTTGGCGTCCAGGTTAGTGGCGTTGACTGCATGAACTTGGCGGCAGTGGATGTGGACGCTGAGGGTGGCGGTTGCTGTTGGCGGCATAGGGGTTGACGCCAACCTGAGAATTCTGCAGGTTATAGGGTCACCCGAGAGCAGGTTTCCCACCTGCCTCTCTCTTCCCCTTGCCCTAGCTTCGTGTCCCCGTGTTTCTAGAGCTTCCAACAGGTTCTGAAGGATGCTTGGAGGACCGTGGAACGTGTGGCGGTGACGAATCGCGCGAGGAAACGCCGTGGCGTGGTGCAATTCCCGTGGGAGCTCGCGGAGGGTTCGGTGTGAACCAGGAGATTGCGGGAGGTTTGAGCGTGTTCTGAGGTAGGGGTCGAGCCCTGTTAGCTTGTTAGAAACATTAAAACACGACTTAACCACTTGAATCAGCGTTTTTAATGTATTTTCGGATTTTATTGCACCATGAAGGGATAATGGTGGTTTGAGTAATTTAATGTACGTAGCATGCTGTGTTGGGTTGTTTTGGTTCATGCATGTTTAAAGAACCGTTCCAGTACATTTTCTTGTAGTTTTAACGGTTGGAAAACCTGTAGAGCTGGATTAGGGTTTCTGCAGGGTTTAAGCCGGAGAACTTGGCGTCAAGATCGCTTGTCGCCAAGCTCATCAGCCGAGATATAAACGGCTAGATCGTTTGCCGTCTACTTCTTATAAGCGACAGTCGATGTTGCCGCCAACTTGTGCATGTACTCATGCAGTGTGGTTTACGTAGCTTTTTTGGTTATGAGTATTGTGTGTTTGTGTATGCATGGCGATGACCGGTGTGAGCCAGTGCACTTGTTATGCTCTTGGAGCATACTGCTCATGTAATGGGCATGTTTTACGTGAATGATGTGTGATGTACGTAATTGCTTTACGTAGTATATGTGGTGCGTTGGCACCCGTGGCACTCTTGGAGTGCGTTGTCCATGTGTTGGGCGTGGTTTACGTGGAAGACGTGTGGTACACCATCCAGGGTAATATACACGTGTTGTTTACGTGGTTTGAGTGTGTGTATACTACACACTTTGTTGTAATGTAATTCTTATGATTTGTCGTAGTAACTGGGCAGTGAGGTTCCTGTGTGAGCCTAGCCATGACCTTGTGGTGTTTGGGCAGTGAAGGTCCATACCGACCTAGCCCTGGTCCGTTGTTGTCTTTCGAATAATATTATATGGATTTATGTATTAAGTGGTGTGTGTTGCCACGGAGGTCACCTCATGACCAATGATAGGCAAGTTTGTGGTTCAGTTATGTGTTGGTGTGGGATAGCTTTGGGGTCACACGGTGACCGATGTTAAGCTAATCCTAACACTTGTATATTGTGAATTTTAAGTAAAGGCTATATGTGTAAGTATCGTGGTTTGTGCTAGCCGAGTGTGGTGGTCCGGCGCCTATTCCGGAATGCCTCTCTAGTCGGGTACCCCAGGTTCTTTGTGAGCCAGGCACGTGTGTTTGTTGTGCTCGGGGTTTTGTCCCGGTACTTGTGTTGTACCGTTGAGGTCTGTGTCGTCTTCCTGGACACCCTCACTCCTGAGTTTGAGTTGTACGTCCGGCTGAGGGAAAGACGGCAGTGGGACAGCGACTTCCCAGAGTTTGTTCTTTTGTCGCTTGTAGCGCGCTCGTAGTTGGGGGTACGGACACCAGTAGACGTCACTGGTCCCCAGCTAGTCCTGTTTTCCAGTGCCTCACTTTAGAGTGCTCCGGCCAGAGACTCTAGAGGTGCCAGGCATGGGCCTGCAGCTGTGTGTCTGCAGGTGTGTGTGTGGTTGGTCTCCACAGTGTTTGACTTCTTCTTCTTGTGGAGCGGCAGTTGGACCTTTCGTCCGTGACTGCGAGGCTGAGAGGTTGTTCTTGTGTTGTGTTGTCCGGGTTGGATATTGGCCTGATCAGCCAGTAGTCTGTTCCCGTGTGGTGGCGTCGTTCCCTTCCGACTCGTGCTTTGCTACTTGTCGTGAGTTTGTGGTTTATGACTCGTGGTCGAGGTTTGACCGTTTGAGGTGTGCCCTGGTGTTGGCACAATTGTGACTGAGTTGTGGTTTGTGTGACTTGCCGGTTGAGGTTTTACTTGTAATATTGTACTTAAAAAAGGTATAATATAATTGTGGTTCAGTGTGGTGTTTACTACCTGCTTGTACCCTTGTTCGGGTGTTTGTGTTGTGGTACCTCAGAGTAGCAGGTACCTATTTCCTTCGTGGGTTACTTTGTAGTTTTGTGGTGGTACATTGTGTACCAACCTTTCCGGGTACTTGTGTGTTGTGGAGGTCTTGTGGTTTGACCTGCCACTTGTTGTATCCTAACTGTTTTAAGTAGATCTTTGTTTATATTTTATTGTGGATTAGTTTGTGATTATTAATACGTTACCTTTGTGGGTATTTTGCCGATGAGGCTTGTGGCCTAGGCATATTGTGGTTTAGTAGAGCTATGCTCCGTGGAGGCCGTGTGAGACCTTCCACTTGTTGAGTTTTACTCTTCTTGGGTATGATTCCAATTATAGTTTTAGTGTGTTATGGATTGGCTTCGTGGTAGCCAGTTCTGTTATCTTGTTGTAGTATCCGATGTAGTGTGGTTTGGAGTATAAAGGACCAGCTCTTTGTTAGCAGTCCTGTTATTCAAGTACGTGAGGTTTGCCTGTGAAGCTTGCACTTAGGCAGTAACCCGCCTGTGTGGCTTATAGTTTAGGCAACCATTTGTTGTAGCAGTGTGCCAGTGAGACTGTGGTTTAGGCACTTTAGTAGTTGGCTGACTAATGATATTATGTTAGTCCCGTAGTCCTACTTTCCTTCTGAGGACTTTGTGTTTATATCATGATATGTTTAATTGTTATTTATTGTAATGATGTGAGCATGAAATGGTTTGGCTATTGTTGTTGCCAGTAAGACCCTTGGGATTGAGGTGTTGTGGTTACGGTGTTGTTTTTGGTAGCCCCTACTGAGCCAGTGACTTGTTGAGGCTCACTCCCCTACAGTTCTTTTCAGGGATTGCCGAGTGTTTGGCTTGCAGTGCGTTGCGTCAGACTTGTACCACCATAGTAGTTTAGTAGTTAGTGTTGTGTGAGCTTGTGCTCCCTCGGGGTATGCCCCAGGTAGTTGTACTCTTTTAATTGGACATGTATTAATGTAATGGGACAGTTGTACAAATTTGTGAATAGATATGAGCACATGTACTTTCTTGTGTCTTATATTCTTGTGGTTTGTCTTTTATACTCTTACTGGACACGTGTGTAGATATCCCTTGCGAGACTTCGGTCCGTTCGCGAGAGGCGGATCTGGATATGGAGCCTTAATGGGCATAAATACCCCGGTCCATCACACGTGGCAAACACCACTGCTGAGCTCTTATGGTTGGTGTCTCTTTAACAGAACTCGGCTTCTCTACCCCAGCCCATGTTCCTTGGTGGACAACATTGGGGCAACTTACCTAGCCTTAATCCGGTGTTTCATGCACGCACTAAGCATTGGAGATCGATTTCCTTTGTTTGAGAACGGGTCGCGACTAAGGAGCTAGTTGTCACTTATGTTTCTACAAAGGACCAAAGAGCTGATATTTTCACCAAGCCTCTACAAGGCTGCGTTTCTCTGAGTTACGGTCCAGCTCAATGTAATCCAGACTCCATTGAGCTTGCGGGGGCGTGTAAACACACCTGCTTCCGAGCAGGACACAGTCCGAGCAGACTGCTCTCCCGAGCAAGCTGCCATCCCGAGCAGACTGCCATCCCGAGCAGACTGTCTCCCGAGCAGACCAGGATCTGGACAAACCAAGACAGCCAGCTTCCACCTACAGAGCACGTCTTCCAACATACATAAATGAGCTTGGGCTGTGTCTGCCTTCCCATTTATTACACCTTTTGTACATAAATGATGTTAGTTGTCTGCTTACCGTTGTAACTCTTCAGATTCTTTGTATTATATATAAACAAGAAAGGTCTCAAAAGAACGTTGAGAGATCTTCTACTCAATTATCTGCCTCTCCAGTTTCCTCTTTTTCTCACAGGCGGATGGTGCGCACGGCCCTCCAGAACTCTTTATAGTTCTCCCTCCTAACTGTGGATGCGATGGTGGTGGAGGCAGCAGTTGCCATCGCCGAGTCAGTCGGGTGAGAGAGAGAGAGAGAGAGAGAGAGAGAGAGAGAGAGAGAGAGAGAGAGAGAGAGTTGGGTACTGCATCACCCAAAAGATATAGTGAGTGAGAGAGAGAGAGAGAGAGAGGAGAGAGAAGAGAGTTGGGGTGGTGCTGCATCGGCCAAAAGATATATAGTGAGAGAGAGAGAGATCGGGAGGCTTGAACACGATGAGGCCTAGCCCACTGTCCTTGAGCGGCCCTGTTGAAGACTCTGTCGGTGACCACTCCACGCCGCCAATGTGACCATTAACAGGAATTGCAAGGAAGGATAGCGATAGAACACAACACCGCCAGTACACCTTTTATCACAAATTCGTGTACTCTACATGGTAGAGAGATCGGGAGAGAAAATTACCAGCGTAATTGGAGAGGTCGAAAAAGCAGATAGAACCGTCGAGGAAGCCGTTGGCGAGGTGGCGGATGGAGAGGGTGAGGCGCGTAGAAGAAGAGGCCAAGAGGGCGTAATGGATGCAGTTGCGGCGACAAAAACTGTGGCCGGTGCGGTGGCAGCGGGCGTACATGGCGCCCCATGTGCGGAAGCAACCACATTTGTTTTCGCTGGGGTTCGTGGGTGCGGAGGAGAGAGAGAGTTGGGAGAGACGTGGGTTGAACCTATCAAATCTATATATATTATATAATAAAATTCAGTCTTAAAAATACACGTGGCAGTTCTTTCAAATTCCGCCAAAACTGATGTATGTTATATTCTTATTTATACTCTCTTTCTCATTCCTACCCATCTATCTATACTAATATTATATTTCTCAAATTTGGTGATGCAATATGACAACACCAGGACAAGCCTAAACTCCTTACTAAATATTTTTGGTAATCCTATTCCCCCTTAAAACTTCTTGGTAAAGAATAGAAATACAATTGATTTCTATCCACACTCATATTCCCGCCTAAACATTGCTAAAATATATCATATAATTTTTTAAAAATCTTTGACGCATAAGGGAACACTCATGTTGCCGCCTAAAAATCTCATGAAAGAATAGAAATAAAATCTGAGTAAGAACCGCATCCTCACGTCAAAACATAGTTATAAAGAATTAAAGACAAGTAATAAAAATGGGTGCATTTCCATCTAAACCAACGATGGCCATGGCAGGAGAGGACCAGTGGCCGCTTGGGAAGCATCCGGAGCAGGGCGATGTCCATGGCAGACACCATGTTAATATGTCCTTTCTCTCTCTAACTTCCGGAGCCAGTCACGCTTAAGCCCCACCTCCGCATCTTTTTCCCCCATGTCGTTTGTACCCCGTCTTCCTCCACTCCAACGCGCTGCGAGGTCGCGCCGAGAACCTCTCGAACCTCTGCAAGCTTCGCCCCTGCGCATAAGTGGAGCAGCGGACGCATCACACGGCGATGCTACGTGCCACGCCCTGCCATCCGCGTCGCTCGAGCGGACTGGGGGTTTAGTCGCCGAGCAGCCACACGTGCGCCCGGGGGCTGCCCTACCCATGCCCATGCAAACACAGGGGACGACGACGCCTCGCCCTCGGCGCCGGCCCCGGGGCTGGGCGGCATGAAGCGGTTCGGGTCGGGTAGGAGGCCTCCCTCCGCCCCGCCATGCACTCCCCCTCCTCCCCCTCCTCTTCTTCCCTCCGCCCCCGTCATGCATACTGTAGCGTGCTACAGTGAGTAACAGTACTTCAAATGTTTTTTTTATGTTTTTAAATAAATATATTTTTAAGATTTTGATTGGATACCATTACATTTTTTATTTTATAGTTTTTTTAATATAAAAAAATAACATAAAATTGTTATTTTATATAGGTTACTGTAGCAACATTACTGTAGCGCTACTCAAATTTTGTTGGTAGAATATGAAAAAACGATGTTCACTGTAGCGTGCTACAGTGAGTAATAGTGGATTCAAACCTTTTCTATTTTATGTTTTTATTTAAATTTGTTTTTAAAAATTGATTGGATAATATTAGATTTTTTTATTTTATAGTTTTTTTAATATAAAAAATAACAAAAAATTATTATTTTAATATATGTTACGGTAGCAGTTACAATTTTAATAGTGCTACTCACATTTTTTTGTTTTTAATAAATAAAAAAACTCTGCCATCCTAAGGAACATAGGCGGCAACTTTCCAAGTGTATACCCCTCCATGCATGTATGGATTTCGAGTTTCCTCTTTCAGTTTCCTCTGCACCCACCTCAACCTCAAAATTGATTACCTCTCCCACTCCACATGCCATATCTCACAACTTGGTTTCCAAGCACTTCTCCCATTCCAGATCCTCACCATCCAACCATAAGGTGTTTTTGGACCTGGCTCAAACATGAAAAGAAGTCTACTCATGCGCCCCACCTACCTTTGTGCTAACGATGGGGGGATTACGAATTATGGTCTCCGTAGGGAAGTCCATATTGTAACTCCATTCAGAGGAAATGCATGTCCAGCAACCTCCTACGTGGAATCCATTACTCGAATGCTTCCCTATCACTGTAGTCCCCTGTCACCAGAGGATCCGGATGCTTCCCCAACCCAGCCCCCTTGAGTAGCATGATGACGACACAGATGCGGGAACCTCCTCCGTGAAAGACGGGGCTCGCATGGGAAGGTGAATCGTTGAGGATATCGTTCCTACAACTTCATATAGTCCATCCCACTGCTTTTAACTTCCTCATATCGTCGCGTTCACTGCTACAAATCCGGCGACATAATCGAAGCCGCCTGAGCAGCAGCACCCTGCATCGTCGTGGACGGTGGTCCTTCTGCCGGAGCCCCTCCTATATTGAGGTGGATTTTTTGGACTGCTCCTCGATTCGGATTCCCCCCCCCCCCCCCCCACTCTCCCCTCCGGAATCCACGGTTCCAACGTCGCTCACAATCCTACTTCTCCTCTCCGCGCTATTCTTCCTCGACTTCTTCTCCGTACGCCCGCAGCTTCCTCGACGACCACCCCCACTGGTGCTCCGGCCCACTGGTGCGTGGCTTTCGCCGAGTTTGCGTCCTCCCTCATGACGGCGACGTCGTCGTTGACGGTCGGTGGTACTGCTGCTGCACAGTAGTTTAGCGGTGACTCTTCGTGCGGCCACGGCCTGCCCGCCCTCATCCTCTCGCCGTCACCCGTCCCATGCACGGCCCTCCAACCATGGCCCGACCTCGCCGCCTCCCTCCGCCCCGCCATGCAATCCCCCTCCTCCCCCGTCTTCTTCTCCCTCCGCCCCGCCATGCATTTGAGGAGAGTACTCGCCGTCGCCCGTCCCGTGCACACCCCTCCGACCCATGGCCCGACCTCGCCGCCTCCCTCCGCCCCGCCATGCACTCCCCCTCCTCCCCCATCCTCTTTTTCCCTCCGCCCCGCCATACATTTGAGGATACTGTAGCGTACTACAGTGAGTAACAGTTGATTCAAAATATTTTTATTTTTATGTTTTTTATTTTTATTTGTTTTAAATTTTGATTGGATAACATTAGATTTTTTATTTTATAGATTTTTTAATATAAAAAACAAAAACATTGTTATTTTATGCATGTTACTGTAGCAATTACAAATTTACTGTAGCGCTACCAATGTAGCGCTACCATTGTTATTATTAGTGTAGAGGCTATTTTAGCCTCCTAGGCCCATGGGCCCATCAAGGCTCCTCAAGACCCATCAAGACCCATCAAGGCACAACAGCTATGGCCCTCGCGCCACGTGTCCTACGGCTTCAGTCAACTGGCTGCCGACAACATGCTCAGCTACTAAACCTCCAAGGGTCCCAACGGCAGTTTCCGAACATCGCCCAAAGCTGCTCGAACATGATGTATCCTTACCGAGCAGATCAAGCGACTCCT
>JACBKR010003385.1:0-29793 GCA_014218235.1 Colocasia esculenta
TCCCCTCTATGGGAGGGATAAGCTATCACCTCTTTATCCTCCTTTATCATGCTTAAATTTTATAACCCCTGGTTATCTTATCTCGTTACCAAATTGCATGTGGGCATAAAATCGGTGATAAAAAGGGGATAAACCCCCTTATCACGTAATTACAGAGTTATAAACTTATAAAATGTCTATATAGTTATAGAGTTACATGTGTAATTACATAAGTATAATTACATACTTACACACTTACAGGATTTACATACTTACGCAGTTACATATGTAACTGTGTAAGTACGTACTTACGCAGTTTACACACTTTTAGGATAACGGCTACACACTTTTGGAATAACGGGAGAGGATAACGGGTTTAACAACAGGGACTTAAAAATAAGTTCTGCATAAAGTAGTGATCGGAAGGCGCGAAAAAATCTGACAGAGACCTGAAAATAATATCAGGTCCTTGCCATGGACTAATGATTAATTCTTCATGTTATTTTTTTTTTGAAAAAGATAGAAAATAAATATTCATATTTGATGAGGATTTTTAATTAATTATCTTTTTTAAAAGTCATCTTTTCTTTAACTCACATCAAGTGCATTTCTCAACTTGAAAACTTCCTACCGTTTGGTTTCATTTTGGCTTTTTAGGACGAGATTCAAACAGAGAAGAAGAGAGGTAAAGACAACCATGTGGGAGAGCACCGACAGGTCCTCTCTCTCTCTCTCTCTCTCTTACACACTGCCTCGGGACTCGGTGCAGCGAGGAGGGCAGATCCATCCCCTTCGGATCGCGATCTAGAGCTCCCCGTCAACCCCCTCCCACGCGCACCGTCCTCTGCTTTGGTCTCCGCTTCCCGCGGGGAATTCGCGCCCTCTCTCTTTTGCCGCGGGTGTGGTCGGCATCCCTCTGCCCGCGCCGCGCCGCGCCGCGCCGTGGACGCGGTGTTCGGCGTCACGTATCTGAAGTGGTGATTTAATTTAATTATAATGCATCATATAATCCTTTTCTTTATTTTTATAATATCAAATTAAATTAATTATTCGTTTGTGTCCGCGCTCTCTCTCTCTCTCTCTAAAGCTTACCCAACACATCTCCCATCCCCCATCGCATCTCCTCTGCCATTTCCTTCCCTCGCTCCCCCTTCCCCATCATCCGGTTCTTTGCTTTTCTTTTGCCGCTGCCGGCTTCTTCTCCTTCCCCTCCGGATCAGGTGGGACGCTGCAGCATCCGATCCTTTTCTCAGACTTCCAAATCCTCCACTCCGCACCAGCATGCCGAGCTCCGGGGTTTGTGTGCCCGCTCACTCCTTCTTTTCGTGATCTTGATGCCAAGCAGATCGCGGTGAGTGGCTGTGGATTTGGGTTAGCTCAGATCCCTCCCCCTTCTCTCTCTCTTGAACCAAAGAATCGTTCTCCTACTCTCCCTTTCCTCTGCGTTGATCGTAGCCTGTGCTTGAGTCTGCTATTACTATTAAGCAAGGGGAGGAAGAGAGTTTGAGAGGGGCTTGTCGGGGCCGACATATCGCGGAATGGCGCAGATCCTGGTCCACGGGACTCTCCACGCCACCATCTACGAGGCTTCTTCCCTCTCCGGTCCTAACCGGAGTTCAGGGGGCGGCTCCGGTTTCTTCCGCAAGGTACACCCACTCACCGTCCATCTTCTCTTTCCTTACCGGTCCCATCTCCTTGGGTTTCTCTCTGTTTTTTTTTTCTATAACCCCGCACCTCTCGGATTAAGTGGTCATCATGCCAGAAATTTGAGTTGCCAACGACCTTCCCCGGCTAATTAACGAGGAAAGAATCGCGTCTTAATTTCCCTTCTGCTTATGTGTTTTGTCGAATGCGTTTAGATCGTTTACTTCTTCCTTTTGGGCTGTTGTACGTACTTTCTTTCAGATTTCCTCATCTCGGAGTTTTTTGGTTACTGCACTTTGTTTAAAGATATTAGCTTGCTACAAGTTATAAAAATCTTGGACACTTGGCTCTCTTTGACTGTTAGTTATGTTTATCTGAATTGATGTGATGTTAGTTTTTTGTTTTCTTCACCTTTCCTTTCTTTCTTGACTGATTTCAATTGACAGTGTAAAAATGTTAACCATTTTCTCTACTCAAATCCCTAAAGAGAAGAAGCACAGACCAGCCCTGAATACTCTTCGACAAATAAGCCAGTTAACCTCATTTTTGTCCTTTTTTTTTCCTTTCCCCTCATCAGAGTTTACTGTGGTTTTCTTTTCTCGAATACGTATGCCATTCGCTTAATTTTTCTGTTTCCTTTCTTGCCGCGTTCTGCTTGTATGTTAAAAGATTAGGCAAAAGCAAATGATTCGTCGCTGCACTCTGTGCATCAACTGTGAGGCTGCAAAGGCTTCTCCGGGATGGGGAAGAAGTAATTGTTTCCATAAGGCCTCAACCCGTTCATTTCAGTTTGAATTGGCCTTGGTTACCAAATCCCAAGGGGTTTGCAGAATTGTTCTCGTTGATTGCCATTTTGACGCCAACAATTTATGCTTAATTCCCACGAGAGCCAGTGAGATTTGGTTTAGAAGGCATTCTTCAAAAGGATGTTGGCTTCCTAGTTGATGAGTTGATGCTAGGTAGTCTCTGAAGCCTGAAGGGATATTTCTGTTTTAGGTACTAGGGTGTGATAAATTGGATTCTTGTAGCAATGCATTTGTTGTCTTCTTCATTCTTTTGATGGCTATATATGATCATAAAATGTTGGGTGAGCACATGGGACTGTTGAATTGTTCTTTTCTCATACCGTGGTTTTATCATTATAAATGTTGGCTCATTTATTAAATTTCTAATTTTTATATTTCAGATCAGTATACATTTTACTAGGATAAAATTGCATTATAAAATAGAGCTATGATATTATTTCCGTTCTATTTTTTTTCTCCTTCAAAAAGAGTAGAGACTTGTATCACTTAAAATATGGCGATTTTGACTATTGCCAACACAATGATCAGGTCAGTCTTTGATATCTTACTGATATTTCTTGTTTTCCACACGTAAATTCTGGATAAGTCTTTATCTTGATGAACTTTGAAGAATAAACCCATCACGCCCAGCAAGGATCAAGCCCAAATTACCAGCAAGCCATAGGGAGGCCAAACATCTCTTTCCCTCCCAGCCCGGCAAAATCCACGAGGTGGATACCCACATAAACCCCAGTTTACCACCCATTCTGCGTGTATGTCCGTAGTGTGACCTAATACTACAACCTTATGATTTCCCATGAAATTTAGTATTTAAAACTTTTTATGGGTTTTTTTTTATTAAAAGGTCATTCCTTTTTTTTATTTTTCTCTTATTTTACTATTGATCTATGAATTATCTTGGAAGAGCTAAATCATCTATTTTCTTCTTGTTAGCATTCAACTCTATTTCTATTTTTCTTTGGTTTTGACCTTTTTTTTTTTCTAACCGAAACTATTGAGAAGCCAACGGTACCAAAGAGAAGGTTTGTGAAAAGATTGTCATGGATCAAGAGATTGTCATTTCGCAGAATGTCATTTCGCCAACCAAAGGTTTTATCATTTATTGACAAAGAACCCTGACTTTTCGCTCATGTTTCTGTTAGTTTAACAGTTCCTTGCCTTATTCTATTTTTGATTCAACCCCCATTAACATCTACTGCATTTTTTATATAGCTTGTCGAGGGCATTGAAGACACTGTTGGTCTTGGTAAGGGGTCATCTAAAGTATATGCAAGTGTTGATCTGGAAAAGGCTAGAGTTGGTCGGACAAGGCTGCTTGATGATGAGCCTAATAACCCGCGATGGTACGAGTCATTCCACATCTATTGTGCCCATTTGGCCTCCAATGTGATCTTCACTGTCAAGTTTGACAACACTATTGGAGCTTCGCTTATTGGAAGAGCTTATTTGCCCGTCACGGAGATCCTCAATGGGGAGGAAGTGGACAGATGGCTTGAGATCTTGGATGAGGATCGGAACCCTGTGGGTGATGCAAAGATCCATGTGAAACTTCAATTTTTTGATATTTCACGAGATCGCAATTGGGCTCGGGGGATAAGAAGTCCAAAATTCCCTGGCGTGCCATACACTTTTTTCCCACAGAGGCAGGGCTGCAAGGTAACTTTATATCAAGATGCACATGTTCCAGACAACTTTATTCCAAAGATCCCTCTTAGCAATGGCAACTATTATGAACCCCACAGATGCTGGGAGGATATTTTTGATGCAATCTCCGGAGCTCAGCACTTGATTTACATTACTGGGTGGTCGGTGTATACACAGATCACCCTGGTGAGGGACTCTAAGAGGCAAAAGCCAGGAGGGGATGTCACTCTTGGAGAGCTACTCAAAAGAAAGGCCTCTGAAGGTGTCCGAGTCCTCATGCTTGTCTGGGATGACAGAACTTCCGTGGGTTTACTTAAGAAAGATGGACTGATGGCCACTCATGATGAAGAGACTGCTAATTATTTCCAAAACACAGATGTGCATTGTGTCCTGTGCCCACGCAATCCCGATGATGGTGGGAGCTTTGTTCAGGATCTACAGATCTCTACCATGTTCACTCACCACCAGAAGATTGTTGTGGTGGACGGTGAGATGCCTAGCGGGGGATCACAGCAGAGGAGGATTGTGAGTTTCGTTGGGGGCATTGACCTTTGCGATGGAAGATATGACACACAATTCCATTCTCTTTTTAGGACACTGGACACAGCTCACCACGATGATTTCCATCAGCCAAATTTTACCGGTTCATCAATCAAGAAAGGTGGGCCCAGAGAACCTTGGCATGACATTCACAGCAAACTTGAAGGTCCCATTGCTTGGGATGTCTTGTATAACTTTGAACAGAGATGGAGAAAACAGGGGGGTAAGGACATTCTAGTGCAACTCAGGGATCTCTCAGACATCATCATCCCACCCTCACCTGTTATGTTCTCAGAAGATAGAGAAACTTGGAATGTTCAGTTGTTCAGATCTATTGATGGAGGAGCAGCTTTTGGTTTTCCAGAGACTCCCGAGGATGCAGCCAGGGCAGGACTTGTCAGTGGAAAGGATAACATCATTGACAGGAGCATCCAGGATGCTTACATTAATGCTATTCGCCGAGCCAAGAATTTTATCTACATTGAGAACCAATACTTCCTCGGCAGCTGCTTTGGGTGGAAAGCAGATGATATCAAGGTCGAAGATATTGGGGCTCTGCATCTGATCCCTAAGGAGCTCTCGCTGAAGATCGTGAGCAAGATTGAAGCTGGGGAACGATTTACAGTCTACGTTGTTGTCCCGATGTGGCCAGAGGGGGTGCCAGAGAGTGCATCCGTCCAGGCAATCTTGGATTGGCAGCGTAGGACAATGGAGATGATGTATACCGACATTGCACAGGCACTCAGTGCCCATGGCCTCGAGGCAAACCCCAAAGACTACCTGACCTTTTTCTGTCTCGGGAACCGGGAAGTCAAGAAAGATGGCGAGTACATACCCGAGGAAGAACCCGAGCCAGACACGGACTATAGCAGGGCACAACAAGCCCGGCGTTTCATGATCTATGTCCACACCAAGATGATGATTGGTATTTTACTGACACTCTTTGTTCTTTGAACATACCGGTCAAAAGTATTGGTATTAGTAATCTCTTTTCTTGCTCAGTTTTTTATGTAAAGCTCACAGTCTATATGTCACCGTTATGGTTGCTGCAGTGGATGACGAGTACATAATTATCGGGTCGGCCAACATCAACCAGAGGTCCATGGACGGCGCCAGGGACTCGGAGATCGCCATGGGTGCCTATCAGCCGTACCATCTAGCGAGTAGGGAGCCAGCCAGGGGGCGGATCCACGGATTCCGGTTGGCTCTGTGGTACGAGCACCTGGGCATGCTGGACGACGTGTTCCTGCAGCCAGAGAGCGTGGAGTGCGTGCAGAAGGTGAACAGGATCGCAGAGAAGTACTGGGATTTGTATGCCAGCGAGACCCTGGAGCAGGATCTTCCCGGGCACTTGCTCAGCTACCCGATCGGCGTCACCAGCGACGGAGAAGTCTCGCAGTTGCCTGGCACGGAGTTCTTCCCCGACACCAAGGCCCGGGTGCTTGGGACCAAGTCGGACTACCTTCCCCCCATCCTCACCACTTGAAAGATAAAAAAAGACCGCAGTTCCACGCTCTCTTCGTCTTGTCGCTTCGTAGCATTGTCACCTTGGCTTTCTCTTCCTATGTCTTTGCGTGCTCTTTCATATAATACACTGTCGCACTCCCCATGTTATCGCTCCTGAATAATGAGATGAGATTGTGTGGATTTGGATGCTTGTTCCAGATTGGTACCCTTTGATCGCATGCCGCCCTGAGGCTGAGCGAGAGGTGATTTGTCTGTTGCTCCGGTGGCTGTGGGAGCGCCCAGCCAGGACGTGGGAGTTCCCTTGGGGAAATATGCGATGTTATCCATGTGGTTTGCACTTCGCAGTTAAATTATTGTTCTCTTGAAGTGCTGAGAAAATTCCTTTCTATGTTAGGAGCTCTGAAGGCGTTAATGGGTCGGAAATCGGAATGGCCGGTATGCCTTGTGGAGGCTTTTAAGTCCATTCAGGCTAAAGGTTTTGGGTTTGGATAGAATCATTATTTGGTGCAACCAGGCTGATGTGCATTGCACTATTCAATCTCGCGCTGCCATTTGGATAGAATCGCCAAAGGCATGGTCCGCAAACATGACGTTTGTATGCTTTTTATGCAGAATTTGTTTGACAGATTAATGACACTATGTGACGGTTGATGACACTTAATGTTTAAATCTAAAATTTTATTTTTTTTTTATCTATTCTTTAAATTTGAAATTAAAAAGAATTTGATATATAAAGTTATTCATTATGAAGTGTTTGATAATCAACTTAAATAATAGAGAGAATTAACTGTTGGTTCTTGGTAGGAATCTAACATTATTTTCAAGATCCCTATCAGGTTTTCAACAGTCTTTCGGTCCTTGCTTTATGCTGGACTTGTTTTTAAGTCTCTGCTTTTAACTCTTGTTATCCTCCTTTGTTACAGTCGGGAGCATAGCTGAGCTGGAGGGGCCGCGCACCCCTCCGCGCGTGCCGCGTGGAGGGCGCGGGCCCCCCCCAGCATTTTGTTTTTTTTTTTTTTTTTTTTTTTTACAATTTGTGTACACAAATGATGTATTTGTGCACACAAATACATCATTTGTGCACACAAATGTGCACAAAAACTAAAAAAAAATTGCATTAAATGCTGGGGGGACCGCGCCCTCCACGCGGCGCGCGCGGCCCCCCAGCTCAACTATGCTCCCGCACGCCGGGAGTATAGCATTACTCCTCAAAAGTATGTAACTGCGTAAGTACGTACTTGTACAGTTACATGTGTAACTGTGTAAGTATGTAATTTTTAACTGTGTAATGTAATTACATACTTATGCAGTTACACATGTAACTTTGTAAATATTAATAATTTATCGAAATAAATATTTACTTACTTACTGAAAGAATTACCAATCAATTCTTAATTTTGGGGGTTTATTTTTAGGTCTTTGAGTTACATAATTATAGAAGAAGAGACTTACATAGTTTCAGAAGGGTTTACCTAGTTACAGAGTTGCATGTGTAATTACACTTACGTAGGTAAGCCCTTCTGTACTGTAATTACCTAGTTATCAGAGACTTACCTAATTACAGAGTCCCTGAGTTACATATTATGTAACTCTGTAATTACATGTACAGTTATAGAGTATGTAGTTACAGAAATACATTTGTAGTTACATAGTATGTACATGTGTAATCACACACTTACATGCAGTTACATAGTTACATTTGTAACTCTGTACCTACATACTTACGCAGTTACAGAATTACATACTTACGCAGTTACAGGAATTACACATGTAACTCTGTAACTAGGTAAGCCCTAGGTAACATTTGGTAACTAGATAATCCCTGATAACTAGGTAAGTTCTTCTGAAACTATGTAAGTATGTAACTAGGTAAACTCTAATTACATAGTTACAAACTTATAAAATCTCTATGTAGTTACAGAGTTATATGTGTAACTGTATAAGTATGTAATTATATATTTACGTAGTTATAGGAATTACATACTTACGTAATTATACATGTAACTCTGTAAATATACTTACACAGTTACATATTTAACTGTGTAACTACTTCATACCTTGTTACATAGTTAGGAAGAAATAATTACAAATTTAATGCGTAAAAAACTATGTATTTACATACTTACAAAGTTACATGTGTATGTGTAGTTACATAGTATGTAGACGAGCACTTGAGTTGTGTAAGTATGTAATTACATACTTATGCAGTTACACTATAACTTTGTAAATACTTAATAATTTACAGAAATAAATATTTACTTACTTACTGGGAGAATTACCAATCAATCTTTAATTTGGGGACTTAGTATTAGGTCATTGAGTTACATAGTTATAGAAGAAATGAACTTACATAGTTTCAGAAGGACTTATCTAGTTACCAGGGACTTATCTAGTTACAGAGTTGCATGTGTAATTACACACTTACGTAGGTAAGCCTTCTGTAACTCTGTAATTACCTAGTTACCAGGGACTTATCTAATTACAGAGTCCTGAGTTACATACTATAACTCTATAATTACATATATAGTTATAGAGTATGTAGTTACAAAAATTAATGTGTAGTTACATAGTATGTACATGTGTAATTATGCACTTACATGTAGTTACAGAGTTACCATATAACTCTGTAACTACATACTTACGTAGTTACAGGAATTACACATGTAACTCTGTAACTAGGTAAGTCCTAGATAACCTTTGGTAACTAGATAAGCCCTGATAACTAGGTAAGTCTTTCTAAAACTGTGTAAGTTTGTAACTAGGTAAGCCCTAATTACAGAGTTACAAACTTATAAAATTTCTATGTAGTTACAGAGTTACATGTGTAACTGCATAAGTATGTAATTACATACTTACACAGTTATATGATTTACACACTTACGTAATTATACATGTAACTCTGTAAATATATACTTGCACAGTTACATATTTAACTGTGTAACTACTTCATACCTTGTTACATAGTTATATGAAGAAATAATTACAAACTTAAGGCGTAAAAAACTATGTACTTTCATACTTACAGAGTTACATGTGTATGTGTAGTTACATAGTATGTACATGTGTAATTACACACTTACATGTAGTTACAAAGTTACATATGTAACTCTGTAACTACATACTTACCCAGTTACAAGAATTAAATATGTAACTCTGTAACTAGGTAAGCCCTAGGTAACCTTTGGTAACTAGGTAAGCCCTGATAACTAGATAAATCTTTCTGAAACTATATAAGTATGTAACTAGGTAAGCATTAATTACATAGTTACAAACTTATAAAATTTCTATGCAGTTACAGAGTTACATGTGTAACTGCGTAAGTATGTAATACTTACTTACACAGTTACATGATTTACATACTTACGCAGTTACACATGTAACTGTGTAAGTACGTACTTACGTAGTTACACACTTTTGGGATAACGGTTACACACTTTTGGGATAACGGGGGAGGATTACGGGGGTTAAAAGCATGGACTTAAAAATAAGTCCTGCATAAAGCAGGGACTAGAAGGCTGTTGAAAATTTGACAGAGACTTGAAAATACTGTCAGGTCTCTATCAGGGACTAATAATTAATTCTCCCTAAATAATATCTAAATTGTGGTACAGTTGGTTAAAATGGTATATTTTTATTGGGTAGATTTTGAGTTCAAAACTCAAAATTTAAAACCAATAACAATAATTTTTTGGAACTTAGTCATCAGATTCTGACGACAGTCATCGATAGTTATCGATCTGCGGCCATGAACGACGTCCAAATCCAGTGACTGTTGTTGGATTTCAATGACTGTCAATGGCCAGCGCCCATCATTGGAACCGACCGCCAAAATCCGACGATAATCATCGACGACAGTCTTCTGAGTTGAAAAGGTTGATGGTTTGAAAAAAGTGATTTCCCTTAACTTAAAATATAAGTGAATTTTTGTATTTAAGTGATTAAATCAAATATTATTTCTAATATTTTATAAAACAATCTAAAATTTTAAAAATTAATTAATTTAGATTTAGATGTTCATTAAGAGTTATCATATCAAATGGGGTATTAGTTTTTAAATACATAACACAACATGATAGGAATATCAACAATTACAACCACAGCGATCCCCCCCCCCCCCCCCCCCCCCCCCACGCACTCAGAAAAAAAAGGAAAGAAAAAGAGTACTAGTTCAGCCTGAGAATGCTTCTTTGCGAATTGGAAGCAAAATTAAGTGTAGGGTATAGTCATATCTGTTAGAAAATAAAGGGGCAACTGGCGAAAAAAAAGTCTACCTTGATATACTGCTGAGTTGGACAAAAAGATCTTATTCGAGCCGTATCACCTACTCGGATAACATTATTGATATTTTCTGATTGATCACATTCTATTGGTAAACATGATGAGTGTCTCCATTGCCCACCCACAATAAACTTATAGCTATACCTGAAAATGAATGGCATAAACAAATCAAGGGATTTCCGAGGATGAAGCAATCAGAGGACATGCACAGGCACTTATTCCCCTACTCCAAAATTCATCCTCGCGAGGTAGTCTGAGCTTTTTTGTTGTAGCCCCTGTGGCGAAAATAAGACTATGGCACTTCACCTGTAAATACAAGTATAACAAACATAAAACTTATCAATCTCACATATTTTTGCAAATAATAACACAGGTATAATTTGTCAGCATGGACTTATAATCAGAATGAGAAAAAGAAACAATACAGAAAAATTCTACAAAAAATTAGTTAGCTCCACTCAATGACATACAAAAAAAAATAGACTCAAACATTTCACATATCAAATTCTTGGTCCCTGTCAGCTGATGGAACACTTCAATAGTTAAAATATCTCAGAATTAGGCCTTCAGCTTAAAACTGATCAAGATTTAAGATTAAGCCAACAATTTCAAGAGCTATATCCACTTTGAAATATTATTTTAGAGGATTTTCCGCAATGGTAATATTGTCTTTGACATATTCCAGACATTTAAAATATATACTTTATTCTTCATGACAATTGTAGATCACTTGAAAGTCTCGGTTGTCCAATTATGTACACACTCATCTATTGTGTATGATCATGATTGTGTAACTTTACTTCCTTCATGTCAATATATTTAAGAAGGAATTGGACTATCATATGCATGCAAAACTTGGCAACCCACATACCTCTTCACACAAAAAGTTGGGTTAAAGGAAAGTAACATCTCTCGACGTAAGCTCATGGTTTCCTCTATTTGTGATTATAATTGATTTGATATATATATAGGATAGAGAGAGAGAGAGGTATGCAGAAAAGATGAAGAGAAGTAGTTGGTCAGAAATTTCTGGTTTTTACAAGTGAAACAGTTTAAAAACGTGCAAGAAAAGAAATTGGTTTGATAACCCAAAAAATCTAGTATTTACCTGCATTGAGGGCATAAAACCTAAAATAGATAAAATATCATCTAATTTTTACCTGTCCATGAGATCAGGACCAGTTATACCATCTGGAAACCCTGGAGGGTGTAGGGCAGGGGGTCCTACAGGGGGAGGGGGGTTCTGGTTGGGGGAGGGGTATGGAGGCTTCCGGCGATTTGGGGGGGGGGTTCACAAGGGGGTGGGGAGGGCGCCGGAAGGGGAAGGGGGGGCTTCCTGTGGGGGGGGGGGGGGGAGGGGGGTTCGCAGGGTGGGTGGGGAGGGCGCTGGGAGAGGAGGGGAGGGGATTCGCAAGGCGGTTGGGGAGGGTGCAGGGGGGGGGGGTGGTCGCATGGGGGTGGAGGGCGTAGGGAGGGGGGTGGTTCGCAGTGGGGTGGGGAGCGCGCAGGGGGGGTTCTGGTTGGGGGAGGGGTGTAGGGTGGTGGTGGTGTGGGGTTCACAGTCAGGAGAGGTGGGACTTACCAGAGGAAGGCTTGACAGCGTCGGCGATTGCGGGCGATGGCGGCGGCGGGGACGATAGGAGAAGACGACAGCGGCGTCCGGGATGGCGGGCGATGGCGGTGGCGTCCGGCGACGGCGGCGCACAGCGACGACGGCGCAAGGCGACGGAGTTCGACGAACGAGAGAGAGAGAGAGCGAGCAGGGACGGAGGGGAGAGAGAGAGAGAGAGAGAGAGAGAGAGAGAGAGAGAGAGAGGAGAGAGAGAGAGAGAGAGAGAGAGAGAGAGAGAGAGAGAGAGAGAGTCGCGATGGAGGAGAGAGAGAGTGCGCGAAAGGGGGGGGGTAAATGGGGGAGGCCGACGCAGCTATAGAGACCGAATAGGGACCGAGATATGTCAGTCTCTAAAATTTAACAAAATAGAGACCGATTTTATTTCGGTCATATAGTGACCGAAATAAAATCGGTCTCTATTTTTTTTTCACACCCTGCAAAAACATGAAAATCTGTGACTGAAATCAAATCAGTCACTATTCGGTCCCTAAATAGTGACCGAATAGTGACTGAATTTAATTGGTCCTAAAATATAGAGACCGATATTTTCGGTCACTATTCGATCTCTAATATAGTGCCCGAAATAAAATCGGTCTCTATTTTTTTCCACATCCCGTGAAAACATGAAAATTTGTGATTGAAATCAAATTAGTCACTATTCGGTCCCTAAATAGTGACCGAATAGTGACTAAATTTAATCAATCTCAAAATATAGAGACTGATATTTTCGGTCCCTAATTAGTGACCGAATAGTGACCGATCTAGAGCCGGTCTCTAAAATATTTGTTTAGCGACCGATTACTTTCAATCACAATTCAGTCACTAATTAGGGACCAAATAGTGACCGAAAATATCGGTCTCTATATCGGTCTCTAAAAATACTTTTTCTTGTAGTGAGAGAGTTCCAAGTTACTAAAGCAATGTTTTTGGCTTTTGATATAAACCAGCTTAATCGATTTTAATTTCTTTTTTTTTCATGTTTAAATCATAAGAACATAGCTTTTAATTAAAAATTATGTCAAGTATTCACTTTTTATCTTTCATCGGATGTATTATCATGACAAGCCATTGTCTAGATATTAATAGGAAAAATTAATTGGAACTCCTCCGCAATAAGTGGATTTATTTCCTAGTCTCTATCAGAAAAAAAAAGTGTTAAACAGTCCCTCCTTTTGCTAAGCTTTACCGATCAATATCTGGCAGACACTTTTCTATCTTTTTGCGGACAGTCGTTCATTTTATTTCTCATTTTATCTTTCCATATAATTAATACATTTCTTATTATCAGAGAAAGTAGGTTATTGCGTTCATATTTTAATTAATTTCTTCGTTTACTTTAATTGATTTCTTCACATGCTTTAACAAAGTTCTTTCTATACTCTAATTGTTCTATTTTAACATATTTTTTAACTTGGCTATTGTGTGTGTGTGTGTTTTTTTTTAACAACTATAATAGATTATAACTACAACTTCAACACATTGTAGCTACTGTTTCAACATACAATAATTATTTTAATTAATTTTCTCTTCTACTTTGATTGGTTTTCTTTTCTACTTTAACTGATTTTCTCTTCTACTTTAACTAATTTTCTCACATATTTAACACACAATAATTTCTACTTTAACAGATAACAAGTACGACTTTAACATGTTATATCTACTACTTTAACACATTACAACTACTACTTCAATAAACAACAGATACTTTAACTGATTTCTTCTTCTTTTTTATCTGATTTCCTCTTTTTTTTATCATGATTCCTCTTCTACTTTAACTAGTTTTCTCTTCGACTTTAATCGATTTCCTCTTCTATTTTAACTGATCTTTTGCCTACTTTAACCAATTTTCTCTTCTTCTTAATATGTTTCCTCTGTTATTTTAGTTGATTTCCTCACCTATCTAACACACTACAACTACAACTTTAACAGACAACAACTATAATTTTAACATACTATAATTACTATTTTAACACACTATAACTACTATTTTAACAGACAACAGATACTTTAATTGATTTTCTCTTCTTTTTTATCAAGTTTCCTCTTCTTCTTTAACATGTTTTCTCTTCTACTTTAATTGATTTTCTCTTCTACTTTAATTGGTTTCCTCTTCTACTTTAACTGGTATCATCGTCTATTTTAACTAATTTTCTCATCTATTTTAACTGGCTTCCTCATCTATTTTAACTAATTTTTTCTTCTACTTTAATCAATTTTTTCACCTATTTTAATCGATTTTCTCTTCTTCTTTAATGTGTTTTTTTCTTTTACTTGAACTGGCTTCGTCTTCTACTTGAATCGGTTAAAATAGACAATGAAACCAGTTAAAGTATGAATGCAGTGACCATCCATATCTTAGCATCATGGCATAAAGTGTTATAAGAGTGATTAACATAAATTAAGGTGTTAGCTTATAAGTAGTAGAAATAATACTGATAAGTTAAAGTATAAGAAGAATTTAGTTAAAGTAGAAGAAATAAGTGGTTAAAATAAATAAAAAAATCAATTAAAATATGAACACAATGGCCCTTCATTCTTAATGATAACAAATGTATTAATTATATAAAATTTTAAAAAAAAAAAACACACACACAATAACTGGTTAAAGAATAAGTTAAAGTATAAGAAGAACTTAGTTAAAATAGAAGAAGAAAGTGGTTAAAATACATGAAAAAGTCAGTCAAAGTATGAACGCAGTGACCCTCTATTCCTGATAGTCAGAAATGTATTAATTATAAGAAATGATAAAATGGGAAATAAGAAAAATGATTTGTCAACAATTAGAAGGAAGTTGTGTCTCAAGGACCTCTAATGCGTATCCCGAATAAATAGGATTAAAAATTAACATGTGTAAAAAATAGTGGACTGTTTGGTCTAAATATTTCTGACAGGGACTTGCTGGTAAGATCTCATCTCTAATTGGGATTTGAAATTAATTTTCCCTTCTAATATAAACAAAGTTCATGTCCTAATGAAATTTTTGCTATAGGACTCAAACATGACTTAAAAATGTTACGAGAAATACATAATACCCGATTGACTGGATATTATGCTTGATGTGAATTGCTTAGGTATGCCTTCCATTCGCTGAGCGCCGAGTCTCACAACACATGGGGTCCGACGCCCAACCAATAAGAGGTGCGTTCAAATAATCCACACATATATTTCTACACGGTCACTGGCTTCTCAAAATTTGTAATGTTACATGCAAAAAGGAAAAGTAACTTAACAAAAAGAAAAACCAGCAAAGGGAATGGCGTTGGAGGGAACATGATGAGTCATCTAGTAAGAAGAGGAAATTTAGATAACATGGAGGAGGATTGGACAAGAGGACTAGGGCGGGGGCGAGACGCAGGATGAGAGCGAGTGAGTGGAAAAAGTGGTTTAATTACCTTCTCCAAACGTATCTATATATGATGGCAGAAGCTGTCGGAAATGGCCCCACTGGGGAACCTTCCTCTTCCCGATCTTCTTGATCCTCTCCTCCCTTCCCTTTAGGAGAAGCTGACCTCACTCTTGTCCGCTTCCACCAACCACGTACCCACCGCTCTACCATTCTCATTGCCCTTTGTTATACTAGAAAATTAGATAGTTACTCGATCATTCAACAATTATCTTTTTCTCACTCAAGCACAAATTTGAAAGATCCTGATTGATAATATAGATTTCTGATCATTTTTTGATAATAAATATCACCTTTATTATATATATATAAAGAGAGAGAGAGAGAGAGAGGGAGAGGAGTTGGCATGGTATTAAATAGAGACAGTGCATATTGCAAAATGGATGAAGTCATCACTGTTAATTATTGGAGTACTTTAATTGCCGGAGGCCCTCCCAAGTCCCAACTTATAATTGCTCTTCTCTGTATCAACATACATATGCATCCATTCTTAAATATATATATATATATGTATAAAATGGGAGGGGACTTATGTTCTTCGAACCGCACAGGGACACGTCCTGAGTCCTTTAATTTGTTGTTGTTTTATTAAGGTAGCAAGGTTCAATCGGACAAAATCTCCTTCAACTGACCCAATTTGGTCGTGGCCCTCGCGCGCCTCTGTTTGTTCTCTCCGTCGATCGGTCAGGTCGGCTCCTAGATCTGCGGAGATGTCTCCCCTGATGGGCTCCCACGGTTTAGCCTTGGCCACGGCGGTGGTGGCCGCCGTCTCCGGCACCGCAGTCCTCCTCCTCGGCCTCTGCCGCCAGTGGCCAGCCGCTGTTCCTTCTGATCATGTCGCCTCTGACGTCCAGTCGGCTGCTGCCGCCGTTGACGACGACGCTCTGCCACCTCCCTGCTCTCGTGAGCTGCGCCCCTGCATCTCCGGTGAGTTCCTACGTCGCTTAGATCACTCGTATCAATTGATTCGATTATGGTGGGTGATGATGAGAACGTACGTCCCGCCAAGTTTGGTTAGTTGCCCTTGATCTCTTCCTCATCTAGAGTGCGTACCTTCTTAAAACTACGACCTTCCTTGACATAAAAAGGAGTCTATTAAACAGATGCGAGCAAGAAGAACATGATCACGAGCACCACGAGGGATGCGAAGAAGAAGAACAAGAAGAACAAGAAAAGTGTCCGGTTTGCAGAGCACCACGAGGTGCTGCAGCCGCGTCTGGAGGAGGAAGGAGGCGAGGGCGGGCTGGCCATCATGAATCATAACATCGTGGGGGAATCATTTGGCAGGGGGTCGGAGGAGGATGGACGTCGGTCGGGCGGGGGAGGATTAAAAGTAATGCCGGGTAACCGGGCGGCGCTCTACGAGGGGATGCTCCGGGATCGTCTCCATCGCCGGCTCCGGCATGCATGCGCTAATTAGTTCAACTACTACTGGTTATTGGCAACTATACATTTGCTCCTCGACCATTGGGATACCCTGACATAGATATATATATGTAGCCCTCATCGAGCTCTCTCATGAGTTAGAGTCTTCCGTGGAGCTTAATTAGCGTCGCCGCCGGTTTAGCAGCGCTAATCACTTATCAGAGGCAGCTAGCTAGCTAGCTACCTAATCTGTTAGTTAAGAGAGCTAGCTAGGCAATCGTATTATCTTTCTTTCTTCTCGTTGTTGTGTGTATGGGAGGAAGGCTGTGGTTAATTTGTGGGATCCTGTGGATCTGGACGTCTGAAGAAAAAAAAGAAAGAAAAAAAAAGAGTAGAGTACTCCGACCTGCTGAAGGCCAATGTTTCTAACTAGCTAGGAAAGTTAAAAGAGGAAAGATCAAAAAGAAAAGATGCTTCCCCCCCCCCATCGGTAGTTCCTGCTGACGTCAGTCAAATGCGTATCACATCGCTATACACAAAGTAACATATATGAGTGATTAGAGAAGAGAGTGCAGCATCATCTCTATCTCTCTCTCTCCCTCTAGATAGCTAAAAGTTAAATGCGTACGTCACAGGACGCACCCACAATTGCTCAAACATATATAACTATAAGCGATTGATGACGAGGGATTGTGTGGGTTACCCAGTCAACAACCAACCCGGACACCGTTCATGGATGACACTACTAAGTTAAACAAACAAACAAATGGATGCACATTCGATGTGCATATGTCGGGCAAAGCGTCGTCCATGTGTCACACCGTCCGCCTCTGTCGTATGAGGCCATGTGTACGTGATGTGGCGGTATATGTCGTCATCGTTCACCGTTGACCATGTTAGTCACCAATGCTTCTAGTGATCACTATAGATTTGGTCCCGTGTCGCGCTCTCTGGCCATCATATCATGTTTCTTGTGTGATATGGTGTGACGTGGTCTCATAAAATTAAAAATTAGTTTGCTAATACATTTTTTTACAACAAATTAAATTTTAATTAATAAAAAATATGCCACATCATCATATGTTAGGAGGAACACAAAAACATCTCATAAATAAAGGGGGTTGTGGCATGTTAAGAGTGGTGTCAAGAAAGTACGGTATTAAATAGTTTTCCATTTAAATGAACGTAGATATATAGATGACATGTTATTCTCATGCCATGTTATATAAGAAGTGATGTGATAACTTAAGTGACACAACCATGGCTTAATGAACAAGATGGAAAGATAACAACGCATCTGCTCAGAGAGGTAGCCACATACATGACAATTTTCTAGCTGTAACAATCAACATGAGTGTATTTTAAATGGGTAGCGCTTGTCCAAATAATTAACAAGATCATCCGGTTATCCCAATTAAACCATGTCCAATTTGATTGCAGGGGGATTGCAAGTAGGGCTGTATTCGTATCCGCTAATCGGATATTATCTGTTTAACAAATATCTGGCGGAGTGGATTTTAGATACAGATATTATCTGGATAATAAACGGATCGGATACAGAAATAAGTGATTCGTTCCGTTTAAGATCCGCTCTGAAATGGAGTTATTTTTTATCATTAAATCTTAAATCTAATGATTCATATGTAATATATAAATATATAATATATCTAATGTTAATTTTTTGTTTAGAGAATATTTTTGACATTTGTATTTTTTAAAAAAAAATTACTGATTTTTTTTTAATTTTTAATTTTTAGATCACCTAATATCTTTTATTAAGTTTATATTTTCGAAGCGGATAATATCCATATCCGCTCCGAATTTGAAAATTATCCGATTAAATTATCTGCTCCGTATCTGAATTATATTCGGAGCGGATACGAATTATCCGATTAACTATTCATATCGGAACCAAAAAATCTATATCCGCTCCGTTTACAGCCCTAATTTCAAGCACCTAATCCGAGATTTGAGAACATCATTGGACTTATTAGGTTTGGGTAGCTTTTTACCCCATCTCTCTCATGTACCTTTCTCTTTTAGTATAATACTAATTCTATCTCCGACGTGATGCAAGAAAAATATTATAAATTTTGAATCAATAAATTTTATAATTAATCCAAGTTAAATTGTTATATATAGAGCATAAAAATTTGAAATAATTTAAATAGAGTTCTTTAGAATTGTTAGAATAACTATTCAATGATTTCGACAAAAGAAGCAATGCAGAGAAATGTCATAGAATTTAAATAAATAAATTTTATCATTAACATAAGTTAAATTATTATGTATTGAGTATAATAAATTATAATAATTTCAAATAAAATTATCTTAAAAAACTAAAATAATAGAGCTACGCATAACGCAGCGGCTTCTTCCCTACTAAAAGTAGGGAAGGAGGCGAGAGGGCATAGGTTTGAACCTGTGTTCTCCCCTCACATTTCTCCTTCCTTTACCAACTTACTTATTAAAAAGGGAGAATTAATTGTTGGTCCCTGGCAGGGACCAGCACTTATTTTCCCATCCCTGTTAGGTTTTCCTTACCCGCATAGTCCCTGCTTTATGCGGGTTATATTTTCCAGTCCCAGATGTTAACCGTCGTTATCTGTCTTCTCCTAAATGTCAATTACACCCCCAACCACAGATGTCCTGTGAGCGTCGCCGGCTTTAATGCCTTTCGAAGAAGGCACACAATGGTGAAAGGCTTCTCGCCGTGGTGCTGCGAAGAGGAGTGCAGGGTTGCGTTTGGGTGAATGATTCTGGTTTCAGGTGAACTTTCCTAAGTTGGTTGTGATTTCTTCTATCCGCGGTGAAGGTGGGTTGGTCAGTGGCGTTCTAATAGACATTGGTTCCACCTACTCCTTTCTCTATGTAGATCCACATATGTAGTTGTCAGAGGATTTTATTGCCAACAATGTTTCATCCAGATCCAACAGTAGTAGTCGGAGGCTTTTGTCTCACCACTATTTGTTATTTACTCCACTTTTTGACGCAGATCTTCAAATCCACATTTTCTATTTTGAACGCATATGCACAGGAGTTACCTACGTTACTACTAACCACAATATCCTACTTACAGAGTTACAATAGAGTAAAAGAACATGTTACTCTAAAAGTATTAACTCTGTAAGTATGTAAGTACGTAGTTTTTGATGCCCTAAGTCTGTAAGTACTTATTTTCTTAACTGTGTAACAACTTATGAGTACTTACACAGTTAACTGTGTAACTACGTAAGTATATAATTACTACTTTTTTCTACGTAAGTCTGTAAGTATATAATTACCTTTTTTTTCTACTTAAGTGTGTAAGTATTTGTATTTTTAACTGTGTAACAACTTTTGAAGTAGTTACACAGTTAACTGTGTAACTGCGTAAGTATGTAATTACCTATTTTCTTTGTACCTAAGTCTATAACTACTGTATTTGTTAACTGTGTAACAACTTTTGAAGTAGTTACACAATTAACTGTGTAACTGTGTAACAACTTGTGAAATAATTACATATGTTAACTGTGTAAGTATGTAATTACCTTTTTTTCTACGTAAGTGTGTAAGTATTTGTATTTCTAATTGTGTAACAACTTTTGAAGCAGTTACACAGTTAAGTGTAACTGCGTAAGTATGCAATTACCTACTTTCTTTGTACGTAAGTCTATAAGTATTATATTTGTTAACTGTGTAACAACTTTTCAAGTAGTTACACAATTAACTGTGTAAGAACTTTTGAGGTAGTTACACATTTAACTGTGTAACTGTGTAACAACTTTCGAAGTAGTTACACAATTAACTGTGTAACTGTGTAACAACTTGTGAAGTAGTTACATATGTTAATTGGGTAAGTATGTAATACCTTTTTTTTTCTACGTAAGTGTGTAAGTATTTGTTACATAGTTAACTGTGTAACTGCGTAAGTATGTAATTACCTTTTTTTTACCTATGTCTATAAGTACTTCTATATATTACATATGCTTTTAAAATTTCACTTACAGCCTGATCGATTTACGAACTTGCATGCTCTCATATTCATCTTAGGCTTATTTGATTCAAGAAATTTGGACATGATTCCTGCTCGATGTGCATTTGGAGACGGTTCCTTCATTTTTTATGTTCAAGATGATATGGGAATGGAGGAAATAAGGGAACAGATATCCAAAGATGGCATTTGACTGGTCCTCATTAGTGTATTAAGTACCAGTTACCTGGAGAAGTCAAATATCACGTTTGCTTAAACATGAATGCATGAATAGAGATTATGCGTTCATTGCATAAGAATCACAATGAGAAATATGTGTTAATGTAGGTTGCTTGCAAAGAAGGGTAAACATTTACCTATGCTTTTTAAAAGTGTGTATGCATGAATGACTTGGTTGTGAATTATTCAAATGATACGATGGATTTTTTTGCAGCTCTATAGCAGTTCGTTCATCAGGCATGTCTGTACCAAGTACGTCAAATTGTAGGAAGAGGCGTATGTATCATGCTCGTCCTCATACGTGTATGAAGAATGGGCAAAACTAACGATTTTCAAAGGTTCATCGGTGGAGAAGAAGTGGGATCGTGCACGCAGTGTTTGAGTTTGTCTTTGTTTTTGTAAGCACTGGTTGGAGTATTGTTATGACTTTGTTAAGTCAGTACTCCCTTAAACTAATGATATTGTGATCTGTATTGTTTCCAAACTTAATGCAATTTGTCCTGCAATGAAAGGTATTGTGACTTACAGACCAAATGCAGTTTGTGTTCTAGCGGACCTACACACTTACAGATTTAATATGTAGAGTTATAGATTTATAGACTTACAACTACCTCTGTAAGTATTAAGTTGTAATTTTGTACGTTTGTGATGCAGTCATGCCAGCAACCAATTATTAATTCTCGCAAGAAATTTTTCCTTAATAAAACACATATAGATGCATGTACTTAGACACTTACATACACAGACCATCACTTAAAGACTTACAAAAAAATAGTTGCGCACATTTGCAGACATACATGCTTGAATAGAAACATTATTTTGAAGTTAATAAATAGGGAACATTATTTATGCGTCATCCAATAATTAAACATCTTTCTCTTCAGCCTCTCCACAGACCATTTCCTGTGCCTTCTGCTCATTGACCTCTTGAATAATGGCCCATGCAAGCTTCCCTCGAAAAATGTCCATGTCAGCCTATGTTATTATAAATGAATGAGAATATAGAAATATTTGGGTAGGCTTAGATGTGGAGTATATACATCTGTTAAGAACAATACCTGGGAGAAAGGGAAACCAATTATGGTCTTTTGTGATAAACACTCCATGTATTTGCAAACAAAAAGGGCACAGTCGTCCCCAGCTCCTTTTGTGGACAAGGGCTTGGGATTACAACCGGCCATTCTGTAGTATCGAGGCCAAAGAGTTCAATAAACCTTTTTTCTACAGTAAAAAAGATGCATAAGTGAACATCAAATACAGATTTACAGACTTTGAGACTTACAACTTTCCTGCATACAGACTAATGTAATTATGTAGCACATACTTACATAATTAGTGAAGTAACTCTGTAAGCTACACACTTACATGGCTACAAAATTACATATTTACATAGTTATAAACTATGAGTTGCTGAGATACTTATTGACATACATAGTTACATAGTTAGTGAAGTTAATCAGTAAGTTACATACTTACATAGTTATGAACTACAAGTTGCTGATATACTTACAGACTTACATACATAGAACCACTTGCACACATTTAGATGAATGACAAATGAAAAGATTATCTGGAGGAGTACGAGCACTTACGTAGTGTTGGAAATCATGTTAGGGTGCTGGATCATTGAGTCATAAAATTGGTACTGTTTAGCTCTAATATAATGTAACGCCTCGATGCAGAATATCAGAGTGATATTACAGTTATTAAATAGTATAGAGTGATGATCAGATCATCCCCAATGTAATTTAAATAAGTTACATATCTATTTTGGTGATTAACAAAATGGGATAAAAATTACTCTAACATAATTTCTATGAGATTTGAGCACATGAATAAATCAAGGAAATACAAGCAAAATCAGTAAGTATTTATCATCCTGTAGCATTTACAGTTCAAAGCATGAAATATTCTAAGTACACATCGACTTTCTAGTTGTTGCAACGATTTCCTTAGAATCATAACGATTTCAATCTCACATCGATTTCGTAAGTGAGCATAACGATTTACTTCATAACGATTCGACAAGTGAGTATAACGATTGGTCATAACGATTTGGTTATAACGATTTGGTCATAGCGATTTGGTTATAACGATTTGGTCATAATGATTTGCTCATAACGATTTGGTTATAACGATTTGCTCATAACGATTGGTTACAACGATTTGATCATAACGATTTGGTTATAACGATTTGGTCATAACGATTGTTCATATGATTTGGTTATAATGATTTGCTCATAACGATTTGGTTATAACAATTTGGTCATAACGATTTGGTTATAACGATTTGGTCATAACGATTTGCTCATAACGATTTGGTTATAACGATTTGCTTATAACGATTTGGTTATAACGATTTGATCATAGTGTCATAACGATTTGTTATCCAGAACGACTTGGATATGGATGCATAACGATTTATGCGTACAACGATTTGTTTACGGATGAGCAACGATTCACATAAACAATGACTCATTCGCACAACGATTCTATAAGTCATGTTCATATCGATTTCATGAGCTATAAAAAACTTATTATTCAAATATCTTGACAAGTCAAAGTCATCCCGCGTATTTCACTGTTATCCATGCATTAAATACAACCGTACATTCTCTGCATGATGCATGTCCAGATATCTTCTATTCTTATGCTCCTGCATGTAATATCTTTGTGGAAAGACATAATGAAATTTCCATTTTGATGTATTCTCACTCTAACGTTGACTGACAACAAAAGACAGCTTAGCTGTCTACGTTTTAGCATTTAATGCGTGCAGGTCTTTGACAGCACAACTCCATACAACATTGGATAAAGTAGAAGCTGGAGGATATCAAGAAGGATTTTCTTCTTACGTTCATGGAACATAAAGGACCGTTGATTACAAAGAAGATCCATGCAGTCTAACATCCTCAAAACATAGAGACAACGATTACTTCAAACGGCTACATTTTCCAAAGAAGATATAAATAGAAGACTGGTGCCTTCGTGATAAATCTCTCGAGATTTCAAAATCTGCAAGCACCATAGAAGAGCTCAAGTCTCACTCCATCACTTTGTTGTAGCTCTCAGCTCTCTGCATTTAGTGTCATCTTAGAGAGAGCGTTTGTGTACTGAGAGAGTTCATTATTGTTCATCTCTTCCTCTCAGTATTCGCTTCGGATCAAGCATTGTGCTATTAGCTTGGTCTAGGGGCATCACATCCCTTGAACACTTTTATGTTTTAATTCCCTTCGTGTGAAGGAAGACTTGGGGGTTCCAGGGTGTTCATTTCCTTCGTGTTGAAGGAAGACCTAGTGGGATCCAGGGTGTTGTATTCCTCTTCGGGTGTGAAGAGAAGACCAGCTGTGGCTGGGTGTGTAAGTGTCCTTGAGGGGGACTGTACCCTTGGGTAGTTGAATCCTGAGTTGTTGCTCAGGGACTGGACGTAGGACTCCTGGGGAAAGGAAGTCCGAACCAGGATAAAATCTTGTGTAGTGTGTCTGATTGCTTTGTGTTTATTGTTTTCTTCTTGCTAACACTATCAATCATCGAAGTGCTTGTTGTGTGAACGTTTTTGTGGACAGGTTTTAGATAATCAAATTTAAACAATCCCATTCACCCCCCCCCCCCTCTGGGCTTGCTAGCTGGGCAACAAGTGGTATCAAAGTGAGTCTCTTCGATAAAGAGGAAGATCCAACGATCTGAAGAGAAAAGATCAAATGACAGCCAAAGTCACTTCGAAGGTCAGTCTGTAAACCGACCCCCTCTATTTGATGGTGAGGACTATACCTACTGGAAGACCAGGAGGGAGTACTTCCTACAAGGATTCGATTTTCAAATATGGTCCATAATAGAAGAAGGTGATCTAGTTGTTCTAAAAAATAGACAAAACTGGACAGAGAGATAGAGAAAGAAGATTTCTCTCAACTGTAAAGCTAAGAGCATATTATGTTGTTCACTTAGTAAGAAAGAGTTAATAGAGTTTCAGCCTGCAAATCAGCGATGGAAATGTGAGAGAAGCTTAGAATTACGTACGAAGGGACAAATAAAGTAAAAGAGACTAGAATAGATATTCTAGTAACACAGTATGAGAGGTTCAGATGCAGCCAGGAGAGTGAATAACTCAGATGTTCAACAGATTTACAGATATCACAAACAGGTTGGCTGGTCTAGGAAAAAGCTATGAAATGGGAGATATGGTCAGGAAGATCTTAAGATCCCTACCAGCCTCGTGGACTCCAAAAGTGACAGCAATAGAAGAGGCCAATGACTTGAAGAGAATGTCATTAGAGAAACTCATTGGGTCACTCGTGGCTCATGAGATCAACATGGAAAGACTCGGAGAATCCTCAAGCAAGAAAAAGTACCAATGCACTCAAGGCTACAGAAGGTAGCTTTGAAGAAGAATCTGAGGATGAGTAAGCAATGAAGGCAGGATGATGAAGAAGCACTTCTATCCAGAAGACTACAACACATACTAGCCAGGAAAAAGAATATCAGTCTAGAAGAAGGTATTTTAAGAAAGAAAAGACTTCAAGAAGCCTGAAGTCAAAGATGTGAAGAAGAATGAACCAATCTGCTACGAATGCAAGAAGCCAGGACATATCAAAGCTGAATATCCGAAACTAAAGAAAATTGAGTTCAGAAAGAAGGATAGTTCCAAGAAATTTAGAAGATACAAGAAGAAAGCCATGACAGCAGCATGGGACAACAACAGTGACTCAGACAGCGAGTCAAGCTCAAGCAATGAAGAAGAAGAAGAAGCCAACCTGGCATTCATGGCCAACGTCGAAGATAAGGTACATCAGACTCATCTTTTTCTTCATGTAATGAATCTGATTCAGATAACTTAGAAGAAGCTTTTAATGAATTGTACTGTAAATATAAAGAAGTATGTAAATCACTAAAAGCCAGTAAGAAAAATTTCACATACTTAGAAAATACTAATTCAGACTTAAAATCTGAAAATGAGCAAATGGAAAAACAAATTACTGAACTAAAAAGGAGAAAGAACTGGTATGTGAAGACTTAAAAAATAAAAATGAACAATTAGCGAGTTGGAAAACCAAGAAACTGAAAATAATTAAAACAAGAAGTTAACACTTTAACAACAGAAAATGAAAATTTGTCAAGCACACTAGAAAAATTTACTAATGGCAAAACAACATTAATATTAAAAGGTGCTAGATGGTCAGGTAAAAAGAAACATGGATTATGTTATACTCCTCCCGATAATGAAGAAGAAACATAGTATATCCTAAAATATATCCAACTCCTAAATTGTACCTGAACAAACACATCATATAAAGCAAACTTTAAATACATTCCAACTGAAAAGATAACTAAAATGTTCTGTTGTAGCCATTGCAATAAGTTAGGACACATTAAAGTATCATGTCCAACTAAACACAAAGTATGGATAATTAAAGGAAAAATTGATGAGACTAACCAACCAGGACCCAAAGAACTGGGTACCTAAAGCTTAATGTTTTTAATGCAGGGAAACCATCGAGCATCCAAATGGTACTGAATAGTGGATGCTCAAGGCACATGTCAGGGAACAGAAAGTTATTCTCACATCTTGAAGTCGAAGAAGAAGGAACAATTACATATGGTGACAATGGCAAAGGGTCTGTAATAGGTTGCGGACCAGTTGGTAGAAAAGGAAAAGTTTCATTGAAGATGTTCTTGGTGTGAAAGGACTGAAGCACAACCTCATTAGTATCAGCCAGCTGTGCGATAAAGGACATCAGATCAGATTTCAAGAGTCAAAGTGCAGTATCATGAAGAATGGTGCAGTCGTGTTTGAAGCCAGCAGGGAAAAGAACCTGTATGTATTTCATCTAGAAGACCTGAAAGATCAAGATGTCTGTCTGGCAGCAAACAAAGAGCAGTCAACTGAACTTTGGCACCGAAGACTGGGCCACTGTAGTTTGGATGGCATGAGAAAATTGATCAAGAGAAGCTTGGTGGAAGGTCTACCCAAGGTTAGTGCAAAATGAATGGTGTCTGTAGGCCGTGTGCAAAAGGGAAAAACACCAAGTCATCCTTCAAGTCAAAGACCGTGGTAACAACATCTAAACCCTTAGAACTTCTACATATGGATTTATTTAGGCCAATGAGGACACAAGTCTCGGGGAAAATAACTTTAGATTTGTTATATAGATGATTATTCAAGATTTACATGGGTTTCTTTCCTGGAACACAAGGATGATACTTTTGAAAGTTTTGTTAGTTTCAGCAAGAAAGTTCAAAAGGATAAGAAGTATAGCATCATTAGTATCCGATCAGATCATGGAGGAGAATTTCATAATGAGAGCTTTGCAAAATTTTGTGATAGCCAAGGAAAAAAAACAACTTCTCAGCACCAAGGACACCACAACAAATGGAGTTGCTAAAAGAAAGAATAGAACCCTATTAGATATGGCAAGGATAATGCTATCAGAATATGATTTGCCAAGATATTTTTGGGCCGAAGCCATCAACATAGCATGCTATATTATCAACAGAGTAATGATCATGTCAATCTTGAGAAAGACTTCATATGAGCTATACAAGCAGATAGGGGTGAACATAGGTCGGTTCGGTCCAGTTTGGCTCATTTTTTGGCCAAACCGAACTGAACTGAATCCTAAGGTCAAACCGAACCGAACCGAACCGAACCGAACCGAACCGGTTCGGTTTGATTTAACCGAAGTTTAATATTTTTATTTCACAAACTTGCGCTTGGTCGAATGGCTAAGGCGCTGCCTCACTTCTCGCGGGTGCCGGGTTCGAATCTTGACTTTCCACATTTTCTTCTTAAAAAAAATGGCCGGCTGGCATCTATTTTATCAAAAACTATGTGACAAAGGTGAGTTTCGAACCCGCGCCGCCCAGAAACCTTCTTGGCACATGTGAGCCAACTGCGCTACATTTTTTTTTGTTACAAATACATATAAAATAATATATTCGGTTTACTCAGTTTCAGAAACTGAAACCGAACTGAATTCTGTAGGGGCCCAAAGTGATCCGAACCGAACCGAACCGAATTGATCGGTTCGGTTCGGTTTTTCGGTTTGAACCAAATTCTGAACTGCCCTACAAGCAGAAGAAGCCAAAGATCAGCCATTTTAGAAAATTTGGATGTCCATGCTTCATCCACAATAACGGCAAAACAAATATTGGTAAGCTAGACTCCAAATCAGATGAAGGTATATTCATGGGTATGCTTCTAAACCCCAAGGATATAGAGTATTTAACAACGAACTTTATTGATTGAGCAATCAGTGCATATTATTTTTGATGAAACTAACCCTTCTTGAGAAAGGAAGTAGATAGTGATATTGATGATACAGATGAATTATCCAAGAAGCTAAAGAACACATCGATTGAGGACAAGGAAGATCCACCCTTGGAAGATCTACAACAAAAGGACACACCTCATGAAAATCTTCCAAAGGAATGGAGCTATAAGAAGGATCACCATTGGACAATATAATGGAGATCCATCTATTGAGGTAAGAACAAGAGGTAATATAATTCCATGTGATTATTTAGCTTTTGTATCTCAAATGGAGCCTAAGACAGTCAATGAGACATTGTCTGATGAATCTTGGATAATACCCATGCAAGATGAACTTAACCAGTTCAAGAGAAAACAAGTATGATCCCTTGTTCCGAGACCATCAGATCATCCTGTGATTGGCACCAAATGGGTGTCTTGAACAAATTGGATGATGCTGGTGTGATCACTAGAAACAGGCCAGATTGGTAGCTCAAGGCTATTCTCGAGAGGAAGGTATAGATTTCGATGAAACCTATGCACCAGTGGCTAGACTTGAGGCAATCAGGATTTTACTTGCATATGCTTCTGCATTAAATTTAAAACTCTTTCAAATGGACGTAAAATCTACTTTTCTAAATGGTTTTATAAAGGAAGAGGTATATGTAGAACAACCACCTGGTTTTGATGACATGGATTTCCGAATCACGTTTTTAAGTTACATAAAGCTTTATATGGTTTGAAACAAGCACCAAGAGCATGGTATGAACGGTTAAGTATATTTTTATTGAACCATGGTTTCATTAGAGGAAAAGTAGATAGTACATTATTTGTTAAGGCTAAAGTCAAACATGTATTGCTTGTACAAATTTATGTAGATGATATAATATTTGGTTCTACTGATGAATCTCATTGCAAGTATTTTGAAAAGCTGTGCAAGGAGATTTGAAATGAGCATGATGGGGGAGCTCAACTACTTCCTCGGATTGCAAATTAACAAGGAAAGGAAGGATCTCACATCTGTCAAGCCAAATATACCAAAGAATTACTAAAGAAGTTTGGATTTGAAAATGCTAAGCCACTGTCAACACCCATGAGCACATCAACAAGGCTACACAGTGACAAAAATGGTAAGAAAATAGATCAGAAACTTTACAGAGGAATGCTAGGTTCATTACTTTATTTAACAGCAAGCAGACCTGATATATTGTTTAGCGTATGTGTGTGCTAGGTACCAGGCAGATCCTAAAGAGTCATTTAATTTGTGTTAAAAGGATCTTTAGATACTTAACCAAAACTCATAATATAGGATTATGGTACCTAAATTCATGTGAAATTAATTTAGTAGGATATTTTGATGCTGACTATGCTGGATGCAAGTAGATAGGAAAAGCACCAGTGGATTTTGTCAATTTCTTGCAGGATGTCTGATATCATGGTCCTCAAAGAAGCAAAATCAGTAGCACTATCTACAGCTGAAGCTAAGTACGTGGCTGTTGGAAGCTGTTGTACACAACTCTTATGGATCAAACAGCAGCTTGAGGATTTTGGACTAAATATCAAGACAATTCCTTACTGTGCGATAACACCAGTGCAATAAATCTCACCAAAATTCCA
>JACBKR010003386.1:0-29673 GCA_014218235.1 Colocasia esculenta
CAGGTGGAGCCCCTGGCCTCTTCCATGGCAGGGACTTCGGACCTTCGCTCACAACAACGAGCCCCAGCTCGGCCGCCATCCCCGGCGACCTCTGGGCGCTCTGTGGAGGCCACCCGTGGCACTCCTTCATCGGCCGATTGCACGGCCCTACTTCTTCTGTGCAGCAGCAACTGCCCTCCTCCTCTTCTTCAACCCCCTCCGTCCACGTGGAGGGGTAGCTTGGACTGCCTTCTTCCTCTTCCGAGCACGGAGCTGTTCCTCTTCCTCCGCGCTCTCTTCAAACAGAACCGGCCTCTTCTAGCGGAAGCAGAAGGCCGGCTCACTCCGTCACCTTCCGCCGGAGAAGCCCGAACACCAGCCGGAACCACCTCTTTGGTGGCCTTCTTCTTCAGCCGGATCCTTCCGCCCCTTTTCAGAGGCCGTGCTTCGCAGGGGCTTCGTGCAGGCGAAGGAGCGGTGAGCGCCGTTGTTACGCGGTACTAACCCTCACGACAGAGGGAACCGAAAACAACGCGCGACATCATCGCCCTCGTACACCATATGCGCCATGACAGGGATCTTCTCGGAAAGTCTTCGTTCACCTCCTGATCCGTCCAGCCTCCAGCTCCGCGGCAGCTGCACATGAAAGAAGAAGAAGAAGAGTTAGAGCAAAATCATTAAAACCAACAGGTAAACGATCGAAGGTCGTATACTTACTCCACGGTTTGCTCAACCCGTACTGGACGAGCTGGAATTCGGTCACGTACCCTTCTCCATTCCGAACACCTGCTCGAGAAGTTTGTCCGATGCCTTCGCCTCGTCTGGATCAGCTCGGGGAAAGCTGTCCTTCCGCGCAGAACGTATAACAGTGGGAAATCCCCACTCAGCACCACTCCGGTGGCGCACGAAGAGCAGCCTGTCCATCCAACCCTTGTTGTTGGAGTACTTGTTGGACAGGCGATGTGCATCCGGTCTGTTCGGTGCTTGGCGTAGTAGATATCTGCTCCCGACGCCGCGAAGCAGACAGCTTGAAGTGTGCTCGGAAGACGTCCGCCGAGCCCCGGATCCCTTTCAATTTGCAGACGACACCGAAGATACATATGTATCTCCAGGTGTTGGGCGTCAGCTGTATCGGCGAAACGCCCCAAGTATTCAGGAGCGCCTTCGCCACCTCCGGCAACGGCAGCCGGAAGCCTGCCTCCAAGTGGTCAACAGAGAGGATCAGGCAGCCTAGTTTGTTCACCAGGATAGAGTCGCTCTCCTTAGCGTCGATGATCTCGTACTCCTCCCCGATCCTGAAACGCTCGCGAAGCCCACTGTAGTGACGGCATCGCGCCCACGGGACGCCGCGACGGTCACCCCGCTCGCTCCGGCGACGGCCTTCCCTTTGCTTGCCATTGCTGGAAGGATCGTAAGGGGCGACGACGGTACAAAGGGACGAAGGAGAAGATGGAAACAGGAGAAGGCAAGAAAGCGCGAAAGCTAAAAGCTGGAAGGTTTCTGGAAGGCGTAGCTCTCCCCCCGTCTCTTCCCCTCCTTATAAGGAAAGAGGAGGGAACGAAATTCGAGGCGGGCCCCAAACGCCGCTCCTTCCCGTTTTTTGAATGTGCCCCTTCGGGTACAGCGTGGCGACCGTCCGAACACGACGGCAACACCTTAAGCATGGCGCGGTTTTGCACCATCATAATGGGTTAACCGCCTACTCAGGCTCCAAGTGACGGCATCCCATAGCGGCCCATCGCATTAATGCAGAAGTGACGCCCCGAAATGCTCGTCTCACCGAGCCACTCGAGAGCGTGGGGGGCAAGTGTGGTGGCCAAATTGGCCGCCTATACCCATAATGGCCCACTACGGCCCATGCACGTCCTGTCAACTGACGTGGCCCCATCTCAACGGGTCACGTTTATCAAGACGATGTGATGATCTCAAGAATACCGCCAGCTTGATGGACACTGTCAAGCCTCGTGGCGGCATGCCCCCGAGCTAGTCGTCTGTTCCTCCGCAACCGAACACCCGCAGAAAGGTTCCGAACAGGACAGTGTAAGGTCTCGGGTTCTTAATGGATCCTTGGGTCTATATGGTTCTGTGAGGTTGACGGCCAGGGCTTGCCGTTGAGTCAGAGTCAGCGTCCAGCGATGTGGAGTCTGAGTTGAACTCAGACAAGCTATGTGGACGTCAGTCTGCAGGCGGTTCAGTGCGGCCATTGATGTTGACGTCGACTACCAGTCTGTTGAAATAGGACAGCCTGAGAGCAGAGCTTCTTCTTCTCCTTTCCTCTCTTCCTCCACCTTAGCTTTTCTTGATTCCTGCAGCTTCTGTTGGGTGATTTGAGCTCGTGGGAAGCCCCTGGGTCGTGCGTGTTGCTAGATCGGGTGGGAATCGCGTGGTTTTGGCGTGATTCGCGCGGAGTCTTCGGGGAGATCCGGCGCGTTTGGTGGCTGTTTGGGGATTTGTAAGGCGTTCTGAGGTAGGGACTTAACCTCTATAACCTTCCCCAGCAAACCAGCATGTCCAATTAAGCAAATTGGTGTGTAATTCATGGTTAGGGTTGGGTTATATCATGCCGGAATTGAGGTGGTTTGGATAATCTAGGTGTTAGATTGTCTATTTATGTGTTTGATAGTGTGGATTGATGAGAGGATGTATTTCCCCCATCAGTCGGAGTTTAGTTTAGTGTTTCTGCCCATTGGGACTGATTCGGTTCAGTTCTGGGTAAAGGGAGCTGAAGATATCAACGTCCACATCTGTTGACGTTGAGATCTTCAGGGGTGATGTAAACGACAAGGTCGATTGCCGTTAGTTCTTGTTAACGACATGAGGGTTGCCGTTTACCCCATGTTGGCGGCAATCGATGTGGCCGTTTAATCCTGTCTCCCAGCAGTCTGAGTTGTGTGGTTAGAGGCGATTGACATGTGATGTCCGCCCTAATAGCACATGTGAGCCAGGCTTAGAGTGTGACTCCGCTTGTGCAATCGAGTAGTAGTTTGTAGCACGAGGTGTTTTACTACTGTACGGGGTTTCAGACGTTGAGTGTGTTCCGTCTGTTGTACGCGCGTTGCGTTACCGTGTACCCGTTTCTGTTGTGTTACCTAGGCGTGGGTGCGACTCCGTCTAGACGACTAGCGTGTGGTTATCCTCCGCTAGTGAGCCGGACGCCGAGTGCGACTCTGTCCTGTGCGTACTCCTTTTGGTGGTTTTGAGCCGGTCTCCGTGGAGCCCCTTCTCTACCGCTAGGGTCAAGCGTAGGGGAAAAAACCGGTCGTGGACCAGACGCGAGAGAGAGCGTCTGTAGTGTGCACACGTGGCTGGGGTTGAGAGCCTCTGTGGTGACGGGACGCCGAGCCACAGACCCTAGCTGAGTCCTACTTGCTGGTGTGTGAGGTGTGTTACTGAGCCGCGTGGTTTACAGTTTTGTGTGTGGTGTGACGTGTACTTACTTACAGTTTTTACTTTCCGCACTTTAGACTGTTGCCCGTGGGGTTACTTTTCCCTACTGGGTCTCTTTCTTGAGACTCACTCCCTTCCCTTTCAGGTGGGTCTTCGTCGACTCCCGTTCCAGGCGAGTCTAGCCACTCCGGTGTTGGTGCTCCCTAGCTGCAGTGAGTTGTACCTTTTTGTTGTACTTCTGTACTCTGTACCTTGCTCAGACTCTGAGTTGTATATGATATGTTCATATAGTGGAATTTTACTGCTTTGCATGGTGTGTATCTTCTTACATATAGTCCTCGGACTCTAAATTCCTACCCTTCGAGCTTGTCTCGTGGGTTAGCGGGTCAGAACTCGGGTTACTGGTTGCTACTGGTAATGCGGATTCTGGGTCGTTACAGTTTGGTATCAGAGCTTGGTCTGATGAGATATATATAAGAAAATATCTACCATGTTAACTCAGAGCATAAAGAGTACAGCTGCAGTTGTAGCTAGTTGTAACTAGCTATGTAGCCGGAGTTAGTTAGTATATTTATGTGTGATTTTTGTTCTGTGTATAGTTCTATGGCGCCTAGGCGACGTCCTAGAGAGGGAGTAGCTGAGCAGGTGACTCGTCCGGAAGTTGGAGATGCTCCGCCACCTCAGCAGTTTGTGAGAGGCTTGAGGCCAGAGCTCAGGCAGGCGCTGATAGTTGCACGTGTCACAGACTTGGATGCGGTATCAGACAGCAGCAGCGTTGGAGGCAGATACCTTGCGGACTCGTGCTCGGAGTGCAGAGTTCAGACGCAGTAGTTCCTTCTCAGCCTCGACAACACAGGGTAGTGTGCAGACGACCCGAGGACTACGACTTCCTACGCGTCCACTTTACTGGGACGACGGCGAAGTCAGGATCTCGGAGGAAGTTTCGACGTGATAGGAGACAGGCAGAGCAGAGGCAGCAGTCGGTTGGGAGTGTGCAGCAGCCGACAGGTCAGCCTTCGCAGCAGGTGCAGCGTACTTTTGCTGGGCAGTGTTATCGGTGTGACCAGATGGGTCACATGGCGCGAGATGTCCTTTGTTACCTCGTGTGCCGCAGCAGCAGACTCAGTCACAGCCCGAGGCAGCAGCAGCAGCAGCAGCAGGCACCAGTGCAGCAGCTCAGCAGACCGGAGGTTCTGGTGGGTCGAGAGGTAGAGGTCGTGTTACCCACTTGACTCGTGCAGACGCGGAGACAGCTCACCTGGTGGAAGTACTGTTTCAGTTTTTGGTTATGCAGCTAGAGTTTTGTTTGATTCCGGTGCTCTCTCACTTTTTGTGTCTGAGGACTTTTTAGACTCCCTTGGAGAGTTGAGTTCGGGAGAGTCTGTTGAGTTAGCAGTAGAGTTCCGACAGGGGACTTTGTTCTTACGTCCTAATGTCTTGAGGAGGTACCTGTGCAGTTGCAGGATCAGTTGTTGTCAGCTCGTCTGTTTGCCTTGCAGTTGCATGATTATGATGTGATTTTGGGTATGGACTGGTTAGAGCGGTATAGTGCAGTGATGGATTGCAGAAGAAGAGGGTGCACTTGCGGATACCTGGAGCAGCGACGTTCTACTTCCAGGGTATCGTACCTCTTACTTCTCGCTTTTTAGTTTCTGCTTTGAGGGCAGGGAGATTACTTGCTTTGGTTGTCAGGGTTTCTAGTTTCTGCAGTGACTCTTGACCAGTTGCTCGGGAGTGGGAGACATTCCGTAGTGTGTGAGTTTCCGGATGTTTTCGGAAGAGTTGTCTGGTCTTCCACCAGAGAGAGAGATTGAGTTTACTGTAGAGTTGGTTCCTGGCACTGTACCTTTTGCACAGGCACCGTACCGCATGGCACCAGCAGAGTTGAGGGAGTTGAGGAGGCAGCTTGAGGAGTTGTTGGAGAAGGGCTATATTCGTCCTAGCTTTTCTCCGTGGGGGTCTCCTGTGTTGTTTGTCCGAAGAAGGATGGTAGCCTGAGGTTGTGTATCGATTATAGGAAGCTAAATCAAGTGACCATAAGAATAGGTATCCTTGCCTAGGATTGATGATCTCTTTGATCAGCTTCAGTCTGCTCGTGTCTTCTCGAAGATTGACTTAGGTCGGGCTACTATCAGTGCAGATTAGAGATTCGGACATTGAGAAGTCTGCTTTTTGGACCAGATATGGACACTTTGAGTTTTTGGTGATGCGTTTGGGCTCACCAATGCTCCAGCAGCTTCATGGATCTGATGCACCGGGTGTTCCACAGTTCTTGGAAGGGTTTGTCGTAGTGTTTGTTGACGACATTCTGGTGTACTCCGTTTCGGAGGAGGAGCACGCCGAGCACCTGAGGATCGTGTTGCAGACTTTGCGAGAGCACCAGTTGTATGCCAAACTTAGCAAGTGTGAGTTTTGGCTACAACAGGTTCACTTTCTAGGGCACGTGATCTCAGGTGAGGGAGTTTCTGTGGATCCAGCGAAGGTTGAGGCAGTTTTGCAGTGGGAGAGTCCCAGATCTGTGTCTGAGATTCGTAGCTTTCTGGGTTTGGCAGGTTACTACCGCAGGTTTGTTCGAGATTTTTCTCAGGTAGCTGCACCCTTGACTCGGTTGACGAGAAAGGGAGTTCAGTTTGTGTGGTCGGAGCAGTGTGAACAGAGTTTCATAGAGTTGAAACGACTGCTTACATCGGCGCCAGTTCTTGCTTTACCTTCAGGTGAAGAGGGATTTTGAGGTTTGCACAGATGCTTCAGGTGTTGGTTTGGGTGCAGTCTTGATGCAGCAGGGCGAGTGGTGGCTTATGCGTCTCGCCAGCTTAAGCCCCACGAGGAGAGTTACCCGACCCACGACCTAGAGCTTGCAGCTGTGGTGTTTGCTTTGAGGATTTGGCGTCTTTACTGTACGGAGTGAGTTTTGTTGTCCGTACCGACCACCAGAGTTGAGATATGTGTTTTCTCAGAGGATGAATATGAGGCAGCGTCGATGGATGGAATACCTGAAAGACTATGATTTCAGCATTGAGTAAGCCTGGAAAGGCGAATGTAGTTGCAGATGCCTTGAGTAGGAAAGCACAGATGAGTTATCTGATGCTTAGAGAGTGGCAGTTGTGGCAGTCTGCGGCAGAGGGGTCTTTCAGAGTCGTCCAGTCGTCGTCAGGTGTGTTGGGCAGTTGTTAGCAGCTCCCGCCGTTGTGAGACAGGTTGCTGAGGCTCAGCAGGCAGATCCCGAGTTGCACAGTGTGTTACTTCTTCCAGAGGTTGAACTTTGTGAGGACGGGACTGTTAGGTTCCGAGATAGACTCTATGTTCCTGTTGAGGAGTCTATCAGGAGAGTTGTCTTGCAGGAGGCACATGGTTCCAGGTACTCGATTCATCCAGGGTCGACCAAGATGTATCACAGGTTGAGACATCAGTTTTGGTGGCCTGGGATGAAGAGAGACATAGCGGCGTTTGTTGCGAGGTGTTTGGTCTGTCAGCAGGTGAAGGCCGAACATCAGCGTCCAGGAGGACTTGTGCAGCCGTTAGAGATTCCGATGTGGAAGTGGGACCATGTTACGACTGACTTTGTTTCTGGTTTGCCGAGGACAGCTGGAAGTTTTGATAGCATTTGGGTTCTTGTGGACGATTGACGAAGACTGCCAGATTCTTGCCTGTCAGGACTAGTTGGGGTGTGAGTAGGTTGGCTGTGTTGTACGTAGAGCGGATTGTTCCTTTGCATGGAGTGCCGATCTCTATCGTGTCAGACAGAGATTCTCGCTTCACTTCTGGATTCGGCAGTTTCCAGAGAGCTTTGGGGACAGAGTTGGCTTTTAGTTCCGCCTACCACCCTCAGTCAGACGGTCAGTCAGAGCGGACTATCCAGACTTTGGAGGACATGCTTAGAGCTTGTTGCCTGGAGTGGCAGGGGTCGTGGACAGCTCACTTGCCGTTGGTCGAGTTTGCATATAATAATAGTTATCACTCTAGTATCGGTATGGCACCATATGAGGCTTTGTACGGACGACCGTGTCGCACTCCTCTTGACTGGTTCGAGGTTGGCGAACGAGTTGTCACGGGGCCGGAGTTGGTTCAGCAGTCAGTTGAGGTTGTTCAGCTTGTGAGGCAGAGGCTTCAGTCAGCTCAGAGTCGGCAGAAGAGTTATGCAGATCAGCGCAGACGACCGCTCGAGTTTCAGGTAGGAGACCAGGTGTTGTTCGTGTGTCTCCTATGAAGGGAGTGGTGAGGTTGGTAAGCGTGGAAAGTTGAGTCCTCGCTTTATTGGGCCTTTCACCATTTCTGAGCGTGTCGGAGGTTTGGCGTATAGACTAGAGCTTCCGTCAGAGTTGGCAGCAGTGCACGACGTGTTTCACGTGTCGATGCTTCGGAGGTATCTTGCTGACGAGTCTCATGTTCTTCAGAGTGCAGAGTGGTCTGAGGTGACTCCAGTGTTGATACCCGAGTTTCCGTTGCACATTGAGGATCGCCGAGTTCAGAGGTTGAGGAACAAAGCTATCCCTTTAGTTCGTGTTGCGTGGCAACGACACTTGGTGGTGAGTCGACATGGGAGCGGGAGGACGAAATGCGCGAGCAGTTTCCGTACCCTTTTAGTGATTCTTTCCTTGTGTTGTTTGAATTTTGAGGACAAAATTCCTTAAGGGGGGAGATCTGTAAGGTCTCGGGTTCTTAATGGATCCTTATTGGGTCTATAGTGGTTCTGTGAGGTTGACGGCCAGGGCTTGCCGTTGAGTCAGAGTCAGCGTCCAGCGATGTGGACGTCTGAGCTTGAACTCAACGACAAGCTATGTGGACGTCAGTCTGCAGGCGGTTCAGTAGGCGGCCATTGATGTTGACGTCGACTAACCAGTCCTGTTGAAATAGGACAGCCCGAGAGCAGAGCTTCTTCTTCTCCTTTCCTCTCCTTCCTTCCACCTTAGCTTTTCTTGATTCCTGCAGCTTCTGTTGGGTGATTTGAGCTCGTGGGAAGCCCCTGGGTCGTGCGGTGTGCTAGATCGGGTGGGAATCGCGTGGTTTTGGCGTGATCGCGCGGAGTCTTCGGGGAGATCCGGCGCGTTTGGTGGCTGTTGGGGATTTGTAAGGCGTTCTGAGGTAGGGACTTAACCTCTATAACCCTCCCCAGCAAACCAGCATGTCCAATTAAGAAAATTGGTGTGTAAATCATGGTTTAGGGTTGGTTATATCATGCCGGAATTGAGGGTGGTTGGATAATCTAGGTGTTAGATTGTCTATTATGATGTTCTGATAGTGTGGATGATGAGAGGATGTATTCCCCTCCATCAGTCGGAGTTTAGTTTAGTGTTTCTGCCCATTGACTGATTCGGTTCAGTTCTGGGTAAAGGAGCTGAAGATATCAACGTCCACATCTGTTGACGTTGAGATCTTCAGGGGTGATGTAAACGACAAGGTCGATTGCCGTTTAGTTCTTGTTAACGACATGAGGGTTGCCGTTTACCCCATGTTGGCGGCAATCGATGTGGCCGTTTATATCCTGTCTCCCAGCAGTCTTGAGTTGTGTGGTTAGAGGCGATTGACATGTGATGTCCGCCCTAATAGCACATGTGAGCCAGGCTTAGAGTGTGACTCCGCTTGTGCAATCGAGTAGTAGTTGTAGCACGAGGTGTTTTACTTACTGTACGGGGTTTCAGACGTTGAGTGTGTTCCGTCTGTTGTACGCGCGTTGCGTTACCGTGTACCCGTTTCTGTTGTGTTACCTAGGCGTGGGTGCGACTCCGTCTAGACGACTAGCGTGTGGTTATCCTCCGCTAGTGAGCCAGGACGCCGAGTGCGACTCTGTCCTGTGCGTACTCCTTTTGGTGGTTTTGAGCCGGTCTCCGTGGAGCCCCTTCTCCGCGCTAGGGTCAACGTAGGGTAAAAAACCGGTCGTGGACCAGACGCGAGAGAGAGCGTCTGTAGTGTGCACACGTGGCTGGGGTTGAGAGCCTCTGTGGTGACGGGACGCCGAGCCACAGACCCTAGCTGAGTCCTACTTGCTGTGTGTGTGAGTGTGTGTTACTGAGCCGCGTGGTTTACAGTTTTGTTTGTGGTGCGACGTGTACTTACTTTCAGTTTTTACTTTCCGCACTTTAGACTGTTGCCGGTGGGTTACTTTTCCCTACTGGGTCTCTTTCTTGAGACTCACTCCCTTCCCTTTCAGGTGGGTCTTCGTCGACTCCCGTTCCAGGCGAGTCTAGCCACTCCGGTGTTGGTGCTCCCTAGCTGCAGTGAGTTGTACCTTTTTGTTGTACTTCTGTACTCTGTACCTTGCTCAGACTCTGAGTTGTATATGATATGTTCATATAGTGGAATTTTACTGCTTTGCATGGTGTGTATCTTCTTACATATAGTCTCCTCCTCGACTCTAAATTCCTACCCTTCCGAGCTTGTCTCGTGGGTTAGCGGGTCAGAATCTCGGGTTACTGGTTGCTACTGGTAATGCGGATTCTGGGTCGTTACAGACAGTAACCTTACTGCGCGGGACGACCCTCAACATCACCGAACAGCAGGTTCGATCCCCCATGTGGGTCACCTGCTCGGAAAGCGTCCCCAAAGGGTGCCGAACAGGCTCCCTGGCTTACAGAGCGGCTGTAACCGTCCCAGGCCACGTTCTCCACCATCAAGGGGCGTGAACTGCCTGGCAGCCTAACGGGCACCGGAGTCATAACTCCTCCCGTTATGCGCGTGCGTCAAGGCGCCTCTTCAGGCACGATCTGCCGAACGTTACGCACGTTGGCCTCGGCACCAACGCCTATAAAAGCACAGGTACAGTACCATGCAACGGTACGTTCTCTTCCTCACGCGAACACTCCTTCACATTCCGAAACCCCCTGCCTCGCAAGTTCTTCACTGACTTAGGCATCGGAGGGTTTCCCCGTCTTCACCGGGCCTCCTGATCCTCTTCTGGTTTTGCAGGCCTTCGTCCTCACCAGCGATCGTCTTCCCTCTCTCACTCTAGTGGAGGCCGTTTGGCTCAGGCCCAAACAGGATCACACCACCACAAACAGTAAAGTAATTTTTTAGAAATTAATAAAATAGAAAGACTATCTACACATCTTGGAGCATGTGAGTGTGTATTGCCTACCTTAGATACATGCATATTAGTGTGGGGTTGAGTGGATCTCACTTATATGTGATTGGAATAGATAATACTAATCGACCCAGACATACATAAAGTAATCCGCTCGCTTTAGACACATACGAGATCTAACTAATATCTAACAAATTTATTTTTATATATATTTTTTTGTAATAAGAAACCTTCGTCCCGTGAAATTTATGTAGGTTCGAAGATTGATGTTCATAAATTTTAAGATAAAGAGAAATACTTGTTATCCGGACACCCGAGTAACAAGCCGACTTAGAATGGCAGCGCGACCCCGACTTGATTGGTCGGTCGCGATGTGGGTCCCACGAAACCGCAACGTGGGGGCGACGTGGGACCCACGCGACCGACCAATCAAGTCAGCCGCGCTGCCATTCCATATCATGCTGGTTATTTGGGCGCCCAGATAACTAACATTTCTCTAAGATAAAACCATGTGAGTCTTAATTTCCACGTAATTGTAATATCTTATCTCACTTAACGATTGATCGGCCGCGCTGCCATTACACGTCATACTGGTTACTCGGCGCGCTCGGATAGCTAGCATTTATCTAAGATAAAACCCCGAGAGTCTTTAATTTCCATGTTATCGTAATGTCTTATCTCACTTAACTGGAAAAGTTTTAGATCTATACACGTAGAAAATTGCAATTTTCTTGGTGTAAAGAAGTTATAACTTTATGACACATAAATCATAATTTCTGCACTCTCGAGCAAACAAATTATTGGCGCGTAACCTCACCGCATGTCATCACATCTCGGTGTCCCCACAAGGGCCACAACCGATCGCCGGAAGGAGGACCCTCCCCTTCCTTCCCTCCCCAGCCCCCCACTCCGTCAGGAACACATCTTTTACTTCTCTTTCTCCTTCGTCATCCGCCCGGCGATCTCCAGAGCCCACCGCGCGAAGGTGGTTCCGAGACGGCGGGGGCCTCGCTCAGATCACCAGAGCTAGGGCCGCTCCTCCGCCATGGGATTCTTGGTGACGACCCTCATCTTCATCCTGGCCGGCTTCGTCGCCTCCCTCTGCGCCCTGATCTGCTGCAACCGGGGCCCCTCCACCAATCTGTAACATCAGCTCTCTCTCTCTCTCTCCTGTCTCCCCCCCTCTTGATTCGTGGTGATCTTCCCGTTCCCTTCGTTTTTTGCTTGTTCTGAATGGAGGGTTTGTGCGAGTCTGATGGGCTGGCGCGCTCGGGGATCCCGTCGGTGTTGCCGGATCCGTCATCCGCTCTTTGCTCTTGTTTCTTCATGTGAATCGTCCTTGTCAATTTGCTTCCTCTTGGGAAAGGGGGGGGGGGTAACGATATTCGTGCCCCCGATCCCCGGCAATTTCTTGAATTGTAGCGAGCTGATGCTCGCCGTCAACGTCCATAGTGTTTCGGAGATTATCTTTTTGTCTTGCGAGGCGTGAACTGGGGGGAAAACTCGATAGGTGGTATTATATTAGGGAGCCAAGCATGGGAATGCTGCCGTGGGAATGTTGTTTTTCTGATGGTCTTGTTGAATGCTGTAGGACGTAGGAATGGAAGTGATTTATTGAAGTCCAGATGGACAATTCTGGCTGCCGCTCAACTTCAGGGAATCCTTTTTTTCTCTGCAGTTGTTAGATTGATGGTTTGATCATACAGGACCAAGCATATAACAGACTTGATTCTTGAACTTCTCAAGTATCCACTCGTTCTTTTTTCTGTGGAACTTGCTTTGTTGCATTGTGCTAGTACACGTCAATATATTTTTGTGATGTCTTACTGGGGAATGAATACGAGGGAATCCTAGAAGAAGAAAGGTACATACATCTGATAACTTGAACCCCTCTAATTTCTTGCCCAGGCATGTGTTGTCACGGCCAATCAACTCTAGGATATCCTGTCTGTATGCCAACAAGGAATCATGTATTGGAATGCCGGCTCATTGCTGTTAGTATATGCGTTTCTAGCCATTTTTTGGCTTGGTCAGTTTGAGGAAGAACAGACGGTCATCATGGTTGACAAGTTTCCTTACTAGAGGATCAGAAGAGTTTGGGCCTTTTCCCCACTTCTTTTTGTGAAGTTTGTTCACGGTAGTAAGGGAAGGGTTTCTAAGTTTTTTTTCTTGTGATGAACTGAAATTCATCCAAGTCAGCTTAGAGTACAGCCTGGTGGGTATGGGGAGGCTATAGGCATAGGAGAGATGACAATGTATCAGTAAGATAAACTAATTGTACCAATATTGGAATTAGTAGTAACTCATTGTTTGGGTGGGGCATTTGGTGATTGTCAATGGCTTCTAGGCGTATTCCTTGCTCTGTAGTAGGAGGGTCAGCGACTCAGCAACTGTTTCCAATTCCAATATCATCTTAGAAGAGGTGCTTGCTATTCTCTAGACAATTTGGTGGGAAGAAGACTTTGAACCTGTATGATTTTCATCATGCTTCTTTTAGAATTACTAGGAGGACATAAGAGATCTGATGGCATAAAAAATGTGTTTTAAGAAGATGATTCATATTTCAACAGGATAAATGCCTTTCTATTCCTTATCTTTGAGGATGCTGGAGCAGATGGGACTTATATTTTTAGCCACTTCTTGGACGAGATTCACAAGATCATGCTAATGTTCTTTTTTCCATGTTTAGCTTTTCTGGTGCAATGTGTGGTGGAACAAGATTAGAATCCTTTCACAACGGTGGCTACTTAAGAAAAATGTGTCAGTGCATCCTTGCTAAGGAAAACATGGATTTAAGTGGAATAATGATGGCAAAACACAAAGACATGATGAAGTCAATGATTCATAAGATTATTTTGGGTATTCTAGGTGCTAGTTTAGCTCTTGTAGTGTCCTGGTTGGTTGCAGATGCTCAACAAGGAAAGCAGTATAGTGTATTAATGCCAATGATTTGTAAAAAGGTGGATTTTGAGAAGGCATGTCAATTGGTAACCGCTGTTCATTAAGCAAGAGACATGTGTGCATTGAATGATAGAAATTGTGCTTGCCCAGGAAACCATACTATGCACATGAAGCATGTGGATAGAAACTTCTTGAATTCTTTGGTTAGCATTTGATGCAAAGAGGGCAATATCAGGATTGCACTGAGTTCGCTTGGCTCTAGGCCCATAGACAGTTGGCAATCTGCTTGTGATCTGGATTGATTCCACTTATGGAGTTGGTCTTTTATGTTTATCAGGAACTAAGTTCCTTACATTTATACATATATAACAACAGGTAATGTATAAAGGGATTTCTTATGCGTCTGTATCATCCCCATGTGCCTACTTTACTTCTTGAATCTAATTTCTAGTTGGAAAGGTAGAAATGGAGACATGCTGGAACAGGATGAGAAAGAGATGGTAGCCATTATGTCCCTGGCCATGGTGGTGGGGACATCCGAGCCTGGGATCGGGCCAACCAGGCCCAAGTTACCCAGACGAAGGCGACGAGCAGCGACGATGGCATCCATTTGGCTTGGCGACTTGCCGTCGGGCCACTAGCATGTTTCTTTTATGAGTTTGAGCATTTTGTTGATGTAATAAGGCCCATATGAGGCCCATTAGAGTTCTTTTATTTTTCTGTGTATTTTGGGTCCGATTTTGGACCTATTTTTAGGACTTGAGGTTATTTTGGTCTTGGATGTATTAGTGAGGACCATTAGGGTTCTCTCACTATAAATAAGGTGTAATCATCTATTTTAGGATTTTGAATGAAGATTAGAAGATAGCTTTTGCGCAGCCTTCTGGTCTTTGTGTTACTGCGGGGTGGAATCCCCAGGGCTCCCCAGGGTGGAAGCCCAACCCGTGCTTCTTCCTCCTCCACGCTGTCCCCTCCCTGGTTCCCGTTCGTGCATCCCCTCCACGTTCCCGGTTCCGCATCACATGGTAGTTGTATGAGCTACCTTAATGGTGACTGATGTGGGCACCAATGACAACAATAGACTAGTCTTTTTGTTAGATTTCTTGTTCATCATCATTCCTCATCATCTTAGTCTTTTCCTTTTTACACAGTCAACTGGGGTAGGGAGAGCAAGGCAGTTAGACGTAGTTTTTGGTTGGGGGGGGGGGGGGTAGGGGGAGGTCTGCCCAATCTTGGCCGATCTAGGACCATGTCCACCACATGGGCAGATTTGGGTTTGACCGGCCCTAACCCTGATCTCCCCAAGAATTGATTGCTGCCCGAGCGGGATAGAGTTGGAAGGGCAAAAGTCTGACTGGATAGGCTGAATGTTGTTCCTTTGCCTGAGTAGCCATTTCTATTTTCCATTTGTTGTCATCTTTGCAGCTGCCTCTTGCTGCTGCTGTAGCTGCCAGCACTGGCACTGCCACCTGCCTTCTCCTAAGATCCCCTTATGTTCTCTTTCCCTTCTTTCGTTTTTCTTCTTTCCTTGGTTGCCTGTGTATGTATATTTGCATGTTCTAGACATGGTTTTTTTCTTCAAGGTACATAGGAGAGTGGATGATGTATATTTGCGTTCAGAGAGGGGCACTGCCCTTGAAGGGCATTGGGAGGCGGGATTGTGTTGCTTCATTTGCTGGGATGATGCGATATTTGAATTTGACCTCACACTGTAGATGTCCGTGAAGACCTTAATTTGCTTGGGAGTATGCAATATTTGAATTTGACCTTACTCCATAGATGGATTTAGGAGGTTTACTAGTGTTGCTTAATTTGCTGATGAGGACAAGGACTCATCGGTATGTGATCAAGGCGAAGGTGGAGCTTTTTGGTCAGATTATCACCCCCTTATCAAACTTGGCATGAAAACCTGTTATGCATATGAAAAGCAGTCCTCTTATGCACTATGCAGAGTGGAAAACTTTAGTCTGTACAGACTAGCTATCTTCATCCAAGAAATATCCCCTATTTGCTTTTGCATACACTCTTCAACCATATGCTTCTTGTGAATAACGTGCATTGCCATCTTTTCAAATGTTTTAAGATTTGAATGCATAAAAATTCTCATCATGCAATGAGGTAAGGCTTTACTTTTACTACTTGCTACCTTAATCTCTTATATGAACTGAATTTTAGTTAAAGATATACGAGACTGCTTCTTCCAGCCATTCTTCTCCCAAACATATTAATTGTCATTGCTTATTCAACAAATTTTAACTAATCTCTCAGATTTATTAGTGAGCATTCTATTGAAATATTTCATGAATGGACATTGGGTATATAGCAGGGCCATGAAGTTGTATCAAACTTTGTACTCTTTGTGCAATGGGACAATGTTGATCTTTTTCCTCCATGTGTGGTTTTTTGATATAATTTATTGATGCAGATTTCACCTGACATTGATTATCACGGCAGCAGTTTGTTGTTGGATGATGTAAGTTCTAATTGTCTCTATGCATTTAATATTAAAATTTTTCCTTTTCTTGGACCGCACAGCTTACATGTTATTGCAAATCAATCTTGACCTGTTTTGTGTTATTTTTAACTGAAGCTCATATCCTCGTAATTTCCTTTGCATTTTTCTTCGTGGCCCTGAAGGTTGTGTCATCAGGATCTTGGTTGAGTAAAACCCACATGCAAAAGTCCTCCTTTTCCGAAGTGTCCAGCAGAAAACTATTCATTAATTAAATTTAATGATTCCTCCTAGTTATCCATCGTAAACATGCCCTACTAAAAAAAAAAAACAGATATTTGAAATGACAAATCCATTGTCAGCATAGCTTATACATGGATCTTCTAGGTGGACATTCTTTAACCAGAAAGATGCTTCTTGTACATCATCTGAGTGTGCTTTGCCGGATTTTATTACCATGTGAGCCCATCGCATCATCTTGCCGACTATCATACATCCCATTTTTATCATTTTGACTAAAAATTGCGTTGTAATGTGATTCTTCTCTCAGGTGGGCAATTGTGTACCTCGCCCAGATGAAGCCATGATTGTTCCCATCCTCAACGAAGGAGAGTGAGGAGGCTCATCCGGGAATGAACGGCCCTGTCGCCCTTTTTGTCATAAAGCGAGATTTATCCGGTGTGGATCAGCTCAGCTTACATGTACTCCAAGCCATACCTATCCCCACATAAAAATTATGTATTCTTTTGCTTTCTGATGTTCATATTTCTCGGACAAACTTAGAAGAGACTGCATTTGGTTCTTCAGGGATTCTCTGTGCCAGAAGCTAATTGAGTTGTTTCCAGTTCATCTTTTTTATTTTATGGAGATTTTTGTCGCACATTTTTTTCCACCTAGGTTTGTGTGCAACTCATATATCTCAATGGATGTTAAAAGAAGCGGGGTGAAAAATAAATTAAATCCCGTTTCTGTCAAATGGACTTGGAAGGTCATCAAAGTGGTGTTGCAAATATAAAGATTTCAACTATACTGTTTCTTTTCTTTTGTCCCTTTAATTGTTCTTGTCGATCTAGATTAGCAGCTTTAGTGAGAGTGTGTTTCACGTGATGAATCCTGATACAATTATTTATGTAATATATTACATTTCTGGGTCTAATTTAAAAATATAATGTATTATTTTTTTTACGTAGTTATATATACCATCCTTAGAAATATTTATGGCACTTTTAATTGTAAATTTTAGTGCACTTTTTACTTTCTTAGATTGGCACAATATATCAGTAGCACGTTGATAGAGAGACTCAAGAGTATAATAGAAGTGCATTAAGGAATATGGCGATGATCAATTAGAAAATTGTTAAAATTCAACAATTCATAGTAGTGCAAAACACAAGGGAGAATTACGAAAAAGTATTATTTCATGGTGCTTTTATGGTTCTCTATTTCTGGTGCTAGTCCGTTTGACCATTCATCTGATTTCATGATGGAATAATTAAGCGAAGGATAGCATGCTCGAGATAAAAATTTATTTTAAGTTTTATATTATTGTCTTAAGAGACAAGAAAGACGTCTGGGTGGTGTAGTTGGTCATCACGCTAGTCTCACCACTAGAGGTCCCCGGTTCGAACCCGGGCTCAGACAATTTTTTTTAAAAATATTTTCCTACAAAAGTTTGATGACATTTTTTTGTAGTTATTATATTAAAAAAAAACAACAACTTATGTCCATGATATACTAACGTTTTTTATTAGAAGTCATTTGATTTCTCATGATGCTAATTAAATTGAGTTGGAGATGAACCATGGAGTCCAAGAGACCGCTCAAAAACCTCTTTTACTTGAACTATTCTTTGAGAACAATTTATTATAGAGAAATATTTTGTTGGAGAAGCATTTGGTTGTCCATCCACACTTTTTTTTTGACACTCAAACAACAAGTTACTATTCATTTAACACAGAAATTAGAGATAGTAAAAGAGAGCATTGTACACCATATTGCACCACCAATCAAAGCCCTCATATTTGACAGGGGAAAGAAAGAGACATTTGGTCCAAACAACATGGGCAAGTATCTTAGAAACCAAAGGAGAAGGGAGAAATCTATTGCAAACTTCATACATCGCACAAGAGCGCCGGTTGCAAACATCGGTCATCGCCGATGATGGACCGTCGGAGATATGCACACCCACAGGTAGATAGATCATTGGAGAGGAGCTCGATAGGGATGAAGAGAGCGAGTGTTGCCGAAGAACACAACCGAGGGAAGAAAACATGATTTTGGGTCTGTAAAATCTTGGGCCGCCGCCTTTGATGATGCACAAAAAATTAGAGGCGACCGAGGCATGATCTAGAGATGTAGGGGTGCCGAAATAGAACAAATCTACCTTGGAGAAGCCAAGAACAATAAATTAGGAGGACCCAAAGAAAACATTGAGATTTATCTACACCCAACACTATTGACCAGTGCCAATTGGGCCGGCCGGCCGAAAGTCCGGTGCCTGGCCCAATTTTACATGGATTTGGGTCGGATAATTAACATTTTTTTAATTTTGAGTTCGGCCGGCCCTGAGTACGATTGGGCTGGACTCGGGCTTGGCTTGGTCCGGTGCCCTAATATTTTCTTTTTTAAAAAATAAATAACACAACGATAATTCTAAATTCTAAAATTTTAGATTGAAAATTATGTTGTGGAGTTATATTTAATGACTTAACATTTATTTCATATTTAGAACAACTAGAAATAAATTTATCTAGATTAGTCTAATATTTATTTTATGCTATTTTGATTCAATAAACACTAATTTTATTATAAAAATAAATAAATAAATAACAAGAATATCATTTAAAAATAAAAATCGAATTTGGGCCGGGCCTTAACTAATCTTCCCGGATAAAGTCGAGTTTCTAAAAATTAGACCTTATCTCAAACTGGACCGGACCTAGGCTGAACCATTAGAGACCATATTAGACCCCAGACCAATACGGGCCGAGCCCTGGCCCATTACCACCCCTAACACTACTGGCTCATTACCACCCCTAACACTACTATAGCACCCCTCCGGTTTTTTAACATTTCTCGTGCTCTTTTGTGTGTGTGTGGAGAGAGAGAGAGAGAGAGAGAGAGAGAGGTGTGGGATGGATGGGGAAGGGTCTGGAGAGGGAGGGGGGGTGAAGTGTTCGGAAGGGGCGGGTCTGAACCTGCCGCCCAGCCGCCACCAGAACCTCCGGACCGCCTCCGACGACCAGCAGCTGAAGGAGATCCTGCTCAACATCAGATCCACCAAGAGCTCGGTGCGTTCCTCCCCGGCTCCATTCCCCTTTCCTTTTCTTCTTCTTCTTCTTCTTCTGTGTTTCTTGAAACTTCACGCATGCTGGGTGTGGAATATCCCGTTTTGATTGCGTTCAAGGAAGAAGTTGACACCGAATTCGTTGTTGTTGTTGGCTTCTGCGAAATGGGTGCGCAGGCGGTCATCAATTATGGCGCCTCGTGGTATGCTCTCTTCTTCCTACTGCTCATTGGTGTCGTTTGCCTTTTTTTTTTTTTTTTGAAAAAAAAATAAGCTCCACCTGCTTTAGGTAGGTTACTAGGTTTCTGTTTAGGTGTCTAAACTAGTTGCAGAGGTGCCTACTGCTTAGTAGGTGGGTTTCTCTTGGAAGAGCATAAGAAAAGAGTTACTTATATACACAATGTGACATGAGGCTGCAAGTCTGACCTCCTCGGATGTTTTATAAGGATAGAGGAAATAGGAGTAGTACATTGAAGGATGCGACAAAGACGGGGTAGAACTGAAATCTAGAGAATGGATATTTTCAGGTCAGCCACCGATTTCACCATGTGATGAATCCATCTTTTAGGAAATTGAAGAAGACAGAAGCAAAATCTCCTTTTATTTTAACCCAAGGAACAGTACAGAGGTTCGAAGACTGAGAAATGAAAAATAAAAAAATTATGTGCAGAGCAGTCGAGCTTCTTGGGATCATGGAGGTGGTAAAGGATTAAGCCTGTAACTGGGCCAAAATGCAAACTGCCCATTGGCCATGGCATAATTATGTCATATCAAGGCCGTGGTGACGACTGCTTTCGGTGTTTCTTCTGGGGTGGCTATTTGTTTTGGGTTATTGCAGAGTTTAGTTCTATACTTCCATCACCAATCTCTTTTTTCTGGGGCAGTTCTTAGATAGTGTAATGATTTTCCCCCCAAGATGCTAATGTTCAGATGTCTTTTCTAGTCAGGGTAGATGTATTTTCCATTCAATTGCTGGTATTGCTTTCTCTCTTCTCTCTCTCTCTATGGAGAAGGTGCTTTAAGGAGGACCAACTGATTAAATGAGATTCTTTGACATGTTAGAGAGTTGTTACCCAGTAATTTGTTTATTCCGTAGAGCAAGAAATTAGACATGGATGTTTTCTATTGTAACTGTGTGGGACACCATATGAATTCAATACAAGGCAAAAGGTTGGCATTTTGTTTCATAGTACAACAGTGACATTTGGATGAGGAATAATGCTCTTCCCCAAACTATACATTACCTTTAAGAGGTTAGTGTTCCCAGGGAGACGAGATAATGGGCAGACGCAACTTTGAAGCTGCTAGGTAGCACTCTTTTGCATCAGTATCAAACTTTCTGCTTCCAGGGAAGCTTAATGTATTTGCCATGTAAGGCTGCAATAGGAAGGATAGGTCAACATGGTTTCTCTTTTGTTCAGTGTTTGTTGATCACTTTGTTTGATAAAGTATTTCCATCACAAGGAGATTCACTGGGGAAAAACATAGATGGCTCCCTTTGATATAAAATTTGGCAATTGATAACACTTGGTACTTATTTAATCAAGAACGTAGATAGTGCTGCTACTATTTCAGGAGGGAAACAAAGGAAAAAAATGAAGTTAGAAGTTAAAACAGAGCTGTAAATTCAAGAAGGCACTGGGACATACTGTAACTTTCCCCTAATCCATGTAGAATATAACCTCTAGATTAGGATGATATTGGGTGTTATTCTGGACCTTTAAATATTTGCAATTACTGCAATTTCTAGTGCATGCTTCTAGTCCTTTTGAATTCTTTTATTCACAATTCTACCCCTCAATTCTTATGCTGCTACTGAATTTGATAGTACACTGAGTTAACTTACAACCACAGTACTAGGAACACCAAGGGTGCCTTTGCTTGTGATGGTTGATCTACAACGTTCCAGGATGCTAATAAAGATGTTGCATATTATTGATGTTCAATGCTTACCTAGTAATTTGTGCCATCTGATATTACAAACTTTTATATTCAGGTAGCAAATTCTTTTCTTCATGATTCCAGCTCATATGTACACTAGATTCTTTTGAAATGCGGATAGCACCACAGAATATATTGATAAAAGGGAAGAATGTACAAGTTAGGACTGCAACCGGGTCGGTTTGGAACCAGAACATCAGTTCTCGATTCCGATTTCGATAGCCGAAATATAGTTCCGATTTCGATTCCAATGAAATCGGAATGGTTAATTTCGATTCCGTTCCGATTTCAATTACATTATCGGAAACAAAATTCCAACAAGCTAAGGTGCTTACCATGGCTTTGTCGTTTGAGTTTAGGATAATTTATCGGAATAATTGATACTGATTCTGATTATTTTTCAATTCCGATTCCGATAACTTATCGGAATATCCGATATTGATTCCTATAAACTATCGGTATCAATTATCAATTCTGAAACCGATAATTATATCAGAATCGGATTGGAATATCGGAATTTCGGGTTTTGTTTGCAGCCCTAGTACAAGTGTAGAGGTATAAACCCCAAAACCTGCTATACAAAAACATATGTAGACTAGACAGCATGCCAATGCAGACACAAGCTGACAAGATAATGAACATGATCACCCCTACGTGAACTTACAAAATTAGGAGACCCTTGACAAAGATCAAGGATATTGATAGTGCAATCCTTAGATATATCAGGGCTAGTAATGATTTACACTACTCTGAGCTCATGCTTTCCTCTTTCTTTGTTGCAGGTGTCGTGTCTGCAGCCAAATACTTCCCACCTTCTGCCACTTGAGCATGACTTTCCGAAGCGTTCATTTGTCTATGCAGATATAGATGAGTGCCCCGAGACAACTCAGCATATTCGGTACACTCCAACATTCCACTTCTTCCGTGATGGTGAAAGGGTTGATGAAATGTTGGGTGGGGGAAGAGAGGTTACATGACCGGCTTTGTTGCACTCTTAGGAATCTCTGATGGCATTCCAATGGAAAAGAAGGGGTACTATCTACCAGTAATTCTCCTTCAGAAAGATCTGGAATTCCACTTATTTGAAAGGTTTGAACTTTAGTCTGTTCCAACACCCATAGTAGGGCCCATCTGCTACAGATATTAGCAATGTTGATGCATTCTAGTTTACCTATGGATATCACTCCATGGTAAGAAGTGAGATACACTCATACACCTGGTGCATCTGAGTCATTTTCTGTATGGCAGTAATGAAAAGCTTTGTTTATCCCTCCTTCAATGTGTAAGTGCCTTTGGATGAGAATGTTGTTTATTGAGAGAGTGGTAAATGAGCCGACTGTTTGATTGAGGCAGTGAAATTTTTGGGGGGGAATTTGCAAAAATCACCCTCTTATGTGAACTATTACAAAATTCCCACTCTTAAATACCTTTTAATTAAGATAGCCTTGTTACTCCAATGTAAGCGCGGAGATGCCCTTGTGGTTGGCTGCTATGCAGTAGGCTTGTTTCTACACTAATAAGTAATATTCGAACCATCTTCTAACTGTAGTCGGGTTTTAACTTGAGTTAAACTTACTTATGAGACGACAAATTACAGCAAAAGCTTACCCTTGGGAAAGATGTGCTGAACTTTTAAGAATTACCGAGAAGACACATTTGTTCCAAAGCAGATGCTTACATTTACCGCTCCCAAGCTTAAAAGCAACTGGTAAAAAGGGCAATGTAAAGAGCAGCACTAAGCATTTCTCGTAAAAAGGTATTACATGCATTCCGCATGTTTTCTGTGAGGCTCAGAGCACTAAGGAAATTTTATACCTATTTGATATCCCTAAAAATTAATCTTTGAAATTTTTTTATCTAAATTTATGGATTTGACGTCTTTGATAAGATCTCAAAATTATTTTCCACGATTTATCTTTCATATATAAATTTTATGAGTGAGACTCTGCTCTTATTCTTAGTGCCTCTTCTGTACTATCAATTGTTGTCTCTAAGGTAAAGATTGATAACTATTGATCGATCGACAATGACACCCACGCTCGACGGCTGGAGATTGGCGCCCGACGCCTCAATAGTCTGCTGGATGACTAGTGGTTGTTGTGTGTATTTTTTAAACTTTTTTTGAAAAATATTTTATGATAAAACAAAAAACCAATTTTTAAAAAAAATTATTGCACGAGTACCAAATGAGTAATTATATTTTTTATTTTTCTATAAATATTTTTCTTGATTTTTTTTCTTATGAACATATTTTACAATCAACTAAACGGATCCTAAGATCATATTTACTATCACGACAGATCAGAATAGAATGACATATCCTTAAAATTTTAAAAATATTCTCAATTTATCTTGATCTATCCTGATAACAAACGACACGTTAGGAGAAGTTAATGTGTATTTTTAGAATATGGAGAATAATTTCCAACCAACATCTTTTGTACTTCATACAAAATGTAAAAAATTATATAAAGAACTTTTTTGGCATAAATATTCCAAGTGAGAATTGCGTGATAAGCTATCCTACATCTCCACTCACATTTATACCTTTGTTATTTCAATTAATTGTCACATATGTCCCTTCTATTGCTTTCCATCGCAAAACATCAAAATCACTTAACGGGATGATGTAGAAGAAGAAAACAGGATATTCTTCCAGATGGAAGTTTACTGTAGGAGCTCTAGTGACTATTAATTCACACTAGAAGGGCATACATGCAAATATAAGTTTAGGATAAATTTATGTCCATTTTAACTTTAAGAGGAGATTTATGCAAAAAAAACCCAAATAATGGACAGCATACAGACTTCTGCCAATTGATAAGAGTATCCCTAGCCCTAGGCAAACCTTTCCCAAGGTTTCGGGAGGGGGGGGGGGGGGGGGAGTCCCGGAGTACCCGTGGATAACTCTACCCCACCTCTTGAGAGGGGACAATATGATAATCTTAAGTTAATTATTTTTTTAAAAAAATAAAAAAATCAGCATTAATAGTTTAATATTAGTTTATTATATATCTTATAAAATATGTAATTTTTATTTTTAATTAAAATAACTTGAGTCAAAAGAGAGGTTGACTACACAATCTTATTTCTACCTCGTGGAATGTGCAAAGTAAAATGGACTAACTTCATGATTAGTCTACCATAGATTGGCAAACCCTTTGCCAAAGCAGAAGAGTCTCCAACTGGGTTGGATCCTCAGCTTAAAATGAATCTATCGATGAACTTACCTGGTAGAAAGCATCACTTGAGTATCAAAACAAAAACAGAGTAAAAAAAAAAAAAAAAAAATTGAACCACGAGCTTGATGTGCAAAAGAATTACTCTCTGGAATCCTGTATCAAAGAAAGAGATCGGATACAAAATCTGATCCATAAAACTCAAATGATTATACAGACAGATCAACACTGAGTCCATTAAGCAAGAAAAGAAACAAAATTAACAGGGCAGGACAGGAGAACAAACACTTCAAGTCAAAACTCTGAGACAGTTGTCGCATTGTCGTCTCACAGAGGAAGCTCGTTCGGAGGAGGGCCTTTTTGCTTTTATGAGAAATAGAGTAGCTTCTTGGGCTAAACATTTGGGGGCTACTGATGTGCTAAATTCTCAGCTTTTGTTGTCTTGGGAATGTGAGGTGTTCTTTTTTGGGATCCTTGTATCATATAGCCTCACATTTGTACATCTTCCTCTTCATCAATATATTTTGTGGTCTCATCCACATTTCAAAAAAAGTGTCTGCATTATCGGGTAATCAACTGAGAGGGTTTGGGTTCCAAATATTATCCTGCCAGATTACCTTAATCTGCCCCAAAAAGGCCATCAAGTGTTCTCTAATCTTATACAACAATTTTCCTGAATTTCTTAACATGTTATAAGTGGTGTGGGAGAGAGAGAGAGAGAGATTACTACTTCCACCAAGGAATACAACTAGGAGAGACCTTAAAGTCAGTCATCTTCCATGTATCTTTCTTTTCCAATGCCTCTTGCACATGTTACCGATCCTTGGAATGAGAAAGCGGCTTTGAGAAACTCATATGATGCAAAGAAGATTGCTCCTTGAGAGACATACATGAATAGCCTGGGGTCAGTCCCTGGAACAACAGGTGGGCACAACAAAGACAGTACATGTTAATGTTTCAAGACTTGAAAGAATAATAAGGTGTCAGTTTTGATCCTGATACTTCTAAGAACCTTAACCACATACCAAAAATACAAATCACAGAATCAAGATTTTGACGCTCCATGTCAAGGGATTATAGGAAGCAAGCATGCAAAAAAGGGCATTCAAGGATTTTTTTTTTTTCATGAGGCTCCACGAATTAATTATTGTCAGAAGACACTAGACGTGCCCATTATCAATATACTAGCGATACCTGTAAAGTCCATTAATGCCTTCATACTTGGCTATTTCTTTAAGCACATGCATAACCCCATCATATTTCTTGAGAGATCCCGGCACCTGTGCCACAAACCAGAAACATCAGGAAACAACATAAGCAGTTAAGCATAAATATCTTGATTCCAAACAAACCTGTGCCTGTAACCTTGTCTTCACCACATCAAATGGAGTGGTAACAAGTGCAGCTGTGCATCCTGCAAGGCCTCCACATAGCAGCTGCAGCAAGAGGAATCAGTCAGTTTCATAAAATCTAACAATCTTTGTCAGCTACAGCACAGACACAGATGCAAGTTGTTGAGTGGCTAAAAGTACATAAATATTATAATCTTCGTTGGCCAAAAGGTTGGCACAAACAATTTACTAACAAAATTCAAGTGTGGGATCAAGCCGCATCAAAAGACAATGGAAACAGACATATGTCATAGAATGACTAAATAAACTCCTACAGGCACAGATGTATGCATGGATAGAAACACAATGTGCATACAAACTCTACCGTCTACTGTATGACAAGTGAGTGAACAAGACCAGAAAACCATCAATTGCCACTCCTGACAATTGCTCCCTCTGGGTCACTTTAGGCGTTTATTTCCATCAATCGTAAGTCCCCTACAAGAGTTCTTCAAACAAGTAGAGCAGGGATTCATGGATACTGAAAAAACCTACTTTAGCTAGACATAGTTTGATGTTGACCATTCAAACAAGACGAACAATGAAGCAATAATAGACTCCTTACCACGTACCTACTTGACACGGGGATTTTCTTTCGTCGCTCTCGCGCTTTTTCTTTTTGTGATTCGATTCATTCTATTTTGGTGTGTTCATGGTATTCATTCATTCCACATGCTTTGTATATTTTGTATTTACGGGGCGTGCCAGCCTGTCTAGCAAACAGAAGAAAAGGGGTCCGCGCAATGCGGAAGAGGAATTTTGGTGTCCGTGGAACGGACGGATATGATGTCCGTGAAACGGACGGATAGTGTCCACGAACGGACGGGTGTGTCCGCGAACGGACGGGTGTGTCCGCGAACGGACGGGTGCGCCGTTTTTTGTCTGAACTTCTTGAGTCCCATGTCTATTCTCATCAGGTGATTAGGGTAGCATGTGCTGGACCTCCATCTCCATCGACCGGAATCGATGTTAGATTTACATCGGATTAAAACTCTTGGTATTTATTTAACACCAGTTCTAACCCGAATACCATTTCATAGTAAAGGACGAGAAAAATACGTATGTTCTTTGAAAATCCTGATCATGACATGTTTTTGTTTCTTTTGATTGTTTTTGCTTTGGATATTTCATTTTTTTGAAATGACTGCTTTTTGGGAGTCCAAAGTTTGATTTCTTTTGAAAAGGGGAGCGGGTGATACCCGTGGACCTATTTGAGGTCTTTCTCCTTTTTGCAAAAGGTTGATTATGGATTTTAATTGGGGAAAAATGAAGATTATTATTATGAACGGGTATATACCGTGGATTTTGATTCTGAACTTGGGGGTGTTATAACCCAGAGCACACTTCCGTATTAGAAGGATGATTGTGCAAATTTTTATATGAAGTTTTATAGTGCCATTTTGAACAGAGTCCGAGTTTGAGGTAGAGTTTCTTTTCTCCTCATTTTGTACTTGTGCGGGTATAATTTCCGGAGATCATATGGATGTATCTCCACGGAAGTCCTTGTCATATTTGTGATTTTTGTCTTCCACGGAAGTCCTTGTCATATTTGTGTTTTTTGTCCGAAGTCCATTTCCACGGGTATGGTTCTCGTGGAGGTGCATATATACTCCCATTTGGAGTGTCTGAGCGCAGTTCTTGTCTTACTTTCCTTTTTCTTTGGATGTGTGTATATTATCACAATTCCCTTTTTTATCATTATTATATATATATTTTTTATATGTGAATATGTCTTGGTGAGTCCCTATTTAGACAGGGTGTCCTTGTAGAGATATTTTTATATTGGCATATGCTTATATCCATATATTCTCGGGAGAAACTTTACCCGGAGGGACTTTGCCTTAAAGAGATATGTGTATAAACACAAATTTGCACTTGTAAAATGTTCTCAAACGGTATCTCCACTCAGCAGAGTATCCGGTAAGAAGGAGCCCCCGTATAAACGGAGTAGTGTTTTTTCTTTAGAAACATATACAAATGGGGCATATTTGTGATTATATAGATATATTCTCGGGCAGAGTCTCTATTTGGGCAGAGATTCCACTAAAAAACATTTATGTAAACATGAAGTTTGTGATTATACAGATATGATTTAGAGGGAACTTTGTCGGGCAAGATTCCTCCTAAGAGACATATGCGTATAGGCACAAATTTGTGATTTTATGGATATGCTCTTAGGGGAGTCTCCGTTTGGGCAGAGTTTCCTCTAAGAAACATATACATAAGAACATAAATTTGTGAATATACGAATATGTTCTCGGACAGAACCTCCGCTTGGGCAGAGTTTCCTTTAAGAAAATATACATATAACACGAGTTTGTATTTACATGGATACGTCCCCTGAGAGAGATTTTTGCCTGGGCGAGATTCTCCTTAAGGAACATATTTGTATAATTACAAATTCGTAATCTTATATATGTGTTCTCGGACGGAATCTCCACTTGGGCAGAGTTTCGTCTTAAGAAACACATATATAAGAACACAAATTTGCGAATATACGAATATGTCCTTGGGCAGAACCTCCGCTTGGGCAGAGTCTCCTCAAGAAAACATATACATATAAGCACAAAATCCACCATCCCAGAGTCTTGCTCGATGGGCGGGGAGAACATGGGTATTTAAATACCATGTGTCCATAGAGTCTTGCTCGATATGGACGGCATTTAAACCCCGGGAATATCACCCCACAGAGTCTTGCTCGATGTGGGGGATGGGGATTAAGAAGGAATGTTGATGACGATCACGCCGACCGCTCTCCTCTCCGCGCCTGGCTATCGGCTAAAGAAGGGGATTTGTACCTTCACACAACGAAAGGGGGGGATTGGAGAATGAGAGAGGGAATGAGCAAATGCTCTTTTTCTATTTTCTGGGATTTTCCAACAGGGCTTCGCCGGAGCCAAATCCGAACCCAACAGGGCTTCGCCAGGGCAAGTTCGAACCCCTTTCCTTATGGAAATAGGGGGGGTATTTATAGGGGATGACCCCTTACATTGCGTGGGAGAGGAGAGAGAGAGTGCCCCAACCGATGGTGACTCATGATGAGGTCACCATCGGTTTGTTGAGGTCACCATCGGTTAGGGGGAGACCCCCCTTAACCGATGGTGACCTCATTGTGAGGTCACCATCGGTTAGGGGGTCCTAACCGATGGAAAGAGAGAGGAGAGGGGGGGATTTTGTCTATAAATACCCCCCCTACACCTCATTTACAAGGCTATCATGCCCAGGTGCTGGAGTTTTTTTCTTCTGTCCCGGAGTTTGCCGACTTCTCGGAGTTCTGCCCGATCGGAGGGTGCCTTTGCAAGCCTCGGAGTTCTTCCTCGAGCTTGTTCTTTGTACTTGTTCTTGTATTCGGTCTATAGACCTTGTGCTGCCGGAGGTGCTGCTGAAATCCGGCTTATTGGAATTCTTCTGCCTGAAGACCGCCGCGTGGAGCTTCTGGAGTCCTGCCTCGAGTTGTCCTTTGTACTTGTGTTTTTATACTTGGTCCTAAGACCTTGTGCTGCCGGATTTTTCCGTGCTTCGTACTTTGGACGGAGACATGTTCTCCTTGTACTTTCATTTAACTGGGACTCCGGGCACCATTTTAAGGGCCGGAACTCCCCTGCTGAATTTTGGGGAAGGATCCCGCTAATAAGTTTGTAACTTAAATAACCTTGGGGTCATTTTAAATCACAACTTTTTGGCCTCTGAGCAGGCTGCTGATAATGTATTGTAACCAGGCTGCTGATAACCAACATTTAATCTTCGTGGCCCAACGGCCCCTTTCATCATGTCCGCGATTCGAACCGTCGTCCGCCAAAATAGGCTTTAACTAGGTAGTCGCCGGACCATCATCTGATGAATTCTATAATTCTGCTGAAGTAAACGTGTCACATTTTACCTTCCAACAAATGCCCCCACGGGACACGTGTCGGAACTGAAAGTGACGACACGCGACCCGTGTAAATCCTTGCTTGCATCCGGAGCATTTTGTAGTGCTTTTGATCCCGAATTTCTGCTCAGCTGGATTTAGTATCTTTCTTCTTCTGATTCCTTTTTGTTTTACCTGTGGCTTCCCAGGCTTTCATCATGCCTTTCAAGAAAAATTACTTGGCCCGTGACAACCACAGCCAGAAGACCCGTGACGGGGTGTTCCGAGA